>UCOM01002890.1:0-21965 GCA_900474385.1 Ormyrus pomaceus | reverse complement strand
ATAAAACCATTGTGGAACCCTGGGCCAAATTTAAAAAAAATCTAACAGAAACTCTTTACGCGATAGAAATACCTTAATGAGTGTATTGATTAAAACTTTTTTTTGTTTTTTAATATAAGAGTTGATTGATTTGCATTTATTTTATGAAGGAACTGCTTGACGTTAAAAAGAATTTAAGGTTAATTGTAATACAGTTTTGTTCAATATTTATAGAAAAAAATATGTATAAGATTGTTTTTAGTCTGTACGGTTAATTTACTCTCAAAACTGGTCTTTACAAAATCGATTTTTGTACTTCGTATAACACATTGCACTGCTTATATTTTGCTTAAATAAAAACTTATGATCCAACATTAAAATATCGGTGCACATTCACTGATATTAATAAAATAAGTCGAATCTTTTTTTATTCCTCTCGCATTTGAAAAAGCCTTTTGAAAATTTTTCGATACGAATAAAAAGCCATACCAAAAATTCCTGAAAAGCAGTCGTTAACAGACCGAGCAGAAGCGTTCGCCGACCTGGTGGACCCGAGCTTTCGATGAAGGGAAGAAGCAGCGCTCCGTCTCCTATGCCGCTGCAGGCGCGCGCAAAGCCCCTTCTAGCTCCGCTGTACGCAGGCGGAGGCACCTCCGGCGCGCAGCCGCAGCGTCGGGGGAAAGCAGAGGCGGCCGCGCGCGTCTTTCGGCATTCCCGCGGCGCTCTTCGGCCCGAGCACATCGTTGCAGCTGCTCCACCGCTGCCTTTACCCGCGAAACCATCCAGTGAGTGACTCTCTTTCAAAATATATCCAATCAAAAAGCTCCGTGCGCCGCAGTGGGCTGCCGGAGATCACGGACAAAAGTGTACTTACAACCTCGAGCGGCAGGTGCATTATACTGTGTGTGCGGTTAACCTAAGTGGTGCGCGGGAGATACGGATCGCCGGCTCGCGGATAAACTGACAGCTAAACAGCGCCAAGCCGGCTTGATTAATCGAGCGGAGACAGGCCATGCTTATGTCCAGCCCGGCGAGTCTCGTGAGTATCTGGTGTATTAACGCGCCCGGAAGCAGACGGTTTACGAGCGCTCCGGCGCCTCGGGGGCTCACGTGCGCGCCGTCCCGATGCTGCTGGCTGCGTTTCGAGCGCGCCGCAGATTTCGCCGAGCTTTTACTGGATTAGGCCGAATTATTTAGAGGGGGCCCGAGCTTAATTCGCCGTTCTGCCGCGCGCTTTTTCCGGGATTATCCGCGTGCGGCGGCCGGGCTCCGACAGAGTGATAAGGCTAATTATCAGGATTGGAAAATGTTTGGCTTGTTAGAGCGCGGTGTATATCCGAGTTTCATTGATTTCTCTTTCAGTCAAGTGTGCGGGAAGAGTTTTATCCGAGATACTACTTTTCTTGGGATTATTTCATTAGTTTTTTTTATTGATTTCGTTAATGTTGTTTACTTTCTTCTCATAAGAAATCTTTTACTGCATTTATCGATTATTTAGTTCAGGGTCGGTTTAAAACTTACGATCAAAAGTAATTGGCACTTCTTTGAAAATATAATGACTGTAATTTTTTATAAAAGTTTTAAAGTGGTATAGTCAAACTTTCTCATTGACATGCCATAATCTAGATTATTAATAAAGAAGGTACCGGGAAACTTGTTCACAACCTTTTAATAAAATTCAGCTTAACATCACGCGATAGAATAGTAAATATTTATTTACTTACGATATTACGATCGTGTACAATGAATTTTTGCAGAATATGACCAGTCCCATAAAATATACATTCTATAAAGAAAAGTCCACAAAATAAACATCTGCAGATTTGTTCATACCACCGAAGAAATAACATTTTTAATAAAGACTAACACCAAAACTGTCCCAACCATCGCCATTGTCGAAACTACAGGAACACCTTGTCCAACAATGCCGCCTAACGCTCTACACGCCCTTCCCTCTTAAAAGGATTACCTAAAATAACAAGCAGCGGCGGCAGTCCAATGCGTCCGCACAATCGGCCTCTGTATCGCGGCAGCGATACACGTGTCGCCGACGCTTATCCGCGTTTTTTTTCGCCCCTTTTTTTTTGCTAGCGGCGAACGCAGGATCAAAGAGCGCCAGACTTTAATCTGCACAATAGCGGAAGCTGGACCGCGACGGTCCCTTTGCTCCTTCGGCTCCTTTTCTGCTCAATTTCTCGGCACTCTTCTCCACTTATCGCCGCTTCGTCGCCTCCGACGTCTTCCTTAGTGCCGCTCGGACTGCATTAGAAGGACGGGCCTCGCGAGGTATACAAAGAGATGGCTTGCGCGTGCCTTCCCCTGCGTTTTACGCGTCAGAAGAGATGAATGAAGCGTTTAAATTTAGAGTACCTTAAGCGCCAGCTTTCCTGTCTTTTGTATAATACTAAATTGACGTTTAATATAGTATAGAATTTTGCTGTTTTGATGTAAAATTATGATACATTTCATTAAAAATGTTAATTTATGAAATCTTTTTTCACTGCATTACCTAATCTAGTAAACGAATTAATTTAATGAAAAGTCGCAGCGATTTTAAAACAATTGTTTTAAAATTGCAGAGCCTAATGTACAAAAGATCTCTTCAAGTTGAAAATAGATTCCGGGGATACAGTAATTTTTGTTCGATCTGAGGAATAAAAAAGATAAAAATAAAAGAGGGATCCCATCGTATAACGCATTTCCGCCTTGAATCGACTAGTATTCTTCGGAATAGACGACACGTAAAAATGTTCAAGGGCTCAATAGAATTTTCTTGGATGGGATGTACAGAGCCTAGAAATGCGAAGAAATTGACTTTTATTTTATTGGGTAAATTAGTTTAATTCTATTAGTTAAGATAAAAAGAATTTTAAATTTTATACTTCAATAGTCTAAAAGTCTAAAACACTTTTAGAATTTTTCATCTTGCAAACCATAATAACTCATTAGCAGTCATTAATTTTGCAATCACAACATTTGGTGCGATAATTTGTAAGAAAATTATTCAATGTAACGAGAACACCGACTTTGATTAATTTACGCCTGCGATTAATTCGAGAAGGTTACTTATCACATATCGTCGAAAGGATGTCGAGTTTCCTTCGTCTATTTGTAATTTCTTTAAATTGCTTGCTCTAGTTAAAAATTATATGAATTTGAAGCCAAACAATTATTTTCACAGCAATATTATTAACAAAATATCCTTTCAAACAATTATCGTTTTCTCTTGATCTAAAACGCAAACTCGCTGCAGCAATTCAAATCTTTATCATAAACGCAATTATACGTTCCCGCAAACGCTCGATAATCAAACATTTCTTCTTCGAAAATAAAGTCGGATCCTCCCGGAGCGAAGGTCCAGCTCGAAGCGGCGACCGCGACACAGTTAAAATCCATTGAAACCGAGCCCCCGCGAATAATACTCGACCCAATTAACCGGAAGCGCGAAAATCATTTAAGCACGCGTGCGCGCCGCGGCGGCCCCGCGCGAGAGCGAATAGTTTCCGCGCGCTTATCGTCGTCCCGACTCCGTGCTATGCGTGCTCGATAAACGCCGCCGAATCGAGTCGGAGGTGTTGCCGCGCGCGCCGCGAGGGAGAGTTTATTAATTTCGACGCGACCAAGTTTCGCAGCGGGTGTAAGACCCGCGCGCGAAAAGCCCCGTAATTGATTAGATTGGCCCCGAATGCGGCCCGTGCTTTTCATTATCGATGATACGCCTGAGCGACGGGTAATCAGGTTTTGCGGCTTTCCGGACTTTGAGAAAACTGCAGATTGCCCTTCGCCGTTGGAACAATATTCCGTAAATATTGATAGTGACTGACGTGTTTTTCAATTATATAAGATTAAAGCCTTTGGGTTTTTATTCATTTTTGGGCTTTAAAACTCAGGGATGTAATATTTTTAGTTTTAATCGTTTTTTTTTATTGAAGTTTAATGTACAGCAGCTATTAGTCTACAAATTTTGATTTTATGTTACGTTTGCACAGTTCAATCAACAATTGCGTCGGAAAACTATACTTCATTTGAACAATATTTACGTATTAAAGAATAAAAACGAAAAACGGGTAGAGGCTTTTGTCGTGGAATAAAAGTTTCAGCGAAAATAAAAACAATTGATGTTACGCGTTTTTCAGTTATTTTTAACCGATGAAAAATAATCTGAAAATACTACTAACGGCATATTTGGTTTGGGTATCGCGGTTTATTTTCACGTTCCCTATTTTTTATTTTTTTAACCGCAAAGTAAACAAAATTAGACGAAATCGCCAACTATAATTTGTGTCCCAGTAAATATCACCTCAATGGGACTTATTAAATTCCCTCCTTCCTCGGGTCCGCTCTTGCTCCATTCGGGCAATTAAGAGTTAAGCAGCGTCGTACACCTAGGCTATTTTTCCAAGCGAGCGGCCACTCGCCTTTACCTCCACCACACATTCGCCCCGAGCGATACGACGCCGCCTTTGGCTAAAGCCCCCCTTAGCGATTAGACTAATATAATGCATGCATAGGTGAGCAGGAATCGGGATTGCGCGCGTGATTACCCCATTAATCGATTGTAGCGACGCGAGGCCGCGCGCCGACCCCCAGGAAGTCACGGATATCCCGCTGCATTTCCGACGGATCTGCTCCCGAGATATTCGAGCGATGACCGTAACTCACTCGAGTGCCGCGTCCCCCTTTCTTCTTCTGTTCGCGCGCTAAGCTCGGATGCGTCCCGAGGGAGGATTAGGCTCGCCCGGGCCCTTTGCCGTCGATGAGTAACTTGATGAAAAGGACTCCGAGGCTAACCTTTGACCGCTCGCGTGCGAGGACTCGAAGGCTGGGCTTTAAGCGCCGAGGATTTTGATGGAATTCTATTTGACGTTGAGGCTTGATTTGCAAATAATTATCTCTGGGTTGTGGAGGCGACTACGTTGCAATCTGCATGGTATGCTAAAATTGCAGATTTATTCATCATTTTTTATTGAGTCTATATATGAAAGATCTAAGAGTCTTTGTAAATACTTTTGGAAGCTAGAAATAATAAAGGTTTTAACGTCCAAATCAGAAAGTTAGTCAAGTATAAGAAAATGCAATTGATTTCATTAGGAATTAAATTTTAAATTTTTATTTGTTTATGTCAAGATTGTGTAAAAATGTTCTTTTTGGACATTGAATGTACATTAAATATAAAAAATAAATTTTGTGTAATTAAAATAATTATAATATTACTCGTTGTAAAGGATTGTTAATAAAATTCGGTGCATATTTTGTGCAAGTGTTCTTTTGGAATGCCAGACTGTCGCTTCAACTCCTTTTTTTACGATAACAATCGAAAAAATAATTGAAGCGCTTCACTGAGTTTCGAGCACTTGTTTTTTCTCCTGTTTCTTTGTTATACTTTGCTCGTCTTTGCCCGGGTCTGGATCGTTCAACTTTTTTTGTCTGCAATTTAGGCGCCGAGAGATGGAAAGCGAGTCCTTTGAAGTGCATTTTTTGTGTAATGATCGCGAGCAAGAGGTCTCGATGAAAGTGATCAATAAACGAATATTGTTCAGCAAATTAAGCTAAGATTCTCATTAAATATTTATATAACGTTGATAAAATATTCTGGATTCGCATCAGAAGAGATTAAAATTTGATTAAATACAAATTTAATTACGTTATTTTAATACCTTGCATTTGTTCAATATTAAATTAATTAATTATTATATTAGATATTAATAATACGAAATGTACTACCTAAAAACGTCGTAATTAGTTTATCTTTTCGCATCATGATTTCAGTGAAATTCTGCTTAATTTAAACTTTGTATAATACGGCTTTAGTTTCATCTAAATTTCTGATCCATTGTTATTGTACGTAAATTAATTTTAGTCGATTTAGTACCCCCAAAGGCCATGAAAAAATATTAAAATTGTCTGCGTTTAAAAGGAATCACCCTTTTAAATAATGACCCAAAGTAGATTAGGCGCACTTGAGCATCGAATGCTAACTACTCGTGTAAGTTTCTTCAGTCTATACTTGAATTTCATCGATTCCCAGCGAAGCGTACCTCAAATTCTCCATTTCTTCGCCAAACAAAGCTAAATAGTTTCGACACGGAAGCGCCTAAGTAATCGTCTGCTTGATTAAGTAAATAAAAGAAGCTATCAAACCGAAGGTTCCACTCACTTAACGATAATACGACCCGGGTTACAATTATCCTCCGCGTTATAAATGCCGCTGAGCGAAAGCAGCGCGCGGTAAAATCATCCCTAATTGTGCTCCTTCATACTCATTAACCCTATAAAAACAGCGTTTAATAACTATCGCGCAGTTGGAACAATAAGAAAAGGAATCCAGGTTAAAAACCTATTCCGCTCTCGAACAAAAGCTGCGGCCGCTGCGGAGGCAAAAAAAGGGCCTCCCCGTGTACACACGTACGTACATATCCATCGTGTCCGATTACATAAACGCTCCTGGCCCGAGCGGCGAAGAAAAATACGCTCTCGACTGGAACAATGAAGCCGAGCAACTCCTCATCTTTATCCTGCGGGCGCGCTCGGGCCAATTACATTTTCCACAATAGTCAAACACTGCTTGTTTATAATTAACCCGGTTCTCTCCCTCTTGACTCCGGCTCTGTATATATAGGCAGGTTATTCCTGGGGAGGCGAAACGAGGAGCGAATGCCCGTTTGCTTTCACTTGCAAATTGTGCGAGCGAAAGCATGCGCCCGACACCTCAAGCCCGGGCCCCCGGCTCTCCTTAGTCCTCTAAATTGATTTTCGCAGCAGGTGGCGCAAGCCGGGGAGAGCCTATTGAAGGCGCGCATGCCGCTGCTTAATCAGGAAAGAAAAAAAAACCTCCTCTAAACGATTGTCGCCTACGACAGCCGAGGACGTAATTCCATTAGCATAATGCGTCTACTAATGGCCAAGTGCGCTCCAATAAAATCCATTTATCTTGCTTCGAGCGGCTTTTTCAAGATGTAGGGATTATGTTCCTGTCAAAATATGGCTGACCTATTGGGAACAAATTGTTTTTTAAAGCGTGCTCTGCTGGTATGTCGAAACTATAACTGTTTTTACAGTGATTCAAATCAGTAAAATACTTGGAGAAAAATGGCTCTATTTTTAAATTTAAATATAGTATTTTTTGTTACTCGGTTTTGAGAATAAGATGAATAGGTATACGATTGATACCTTTGAGATGTAATATTATTTAGTAAAGAATAACACGAAATTAAAACTAAATTCAAATGTAATTAAAATTAGTGTACATTTGATTGATTTTAGGAAAATATTATTCATTGGGACTACGTCCATTTATAAAAAAAATATAAACATCTTCGATAATTACACATTAATTGTGACTAAAAGGAATTTAAATCAAGTCAATTTAGCGACTAATTTTAAAGAATCGTCAAATCTCTTGACTGCTATTCAAGTACATTAATTTTTACTATCATCTTAATAAGCGACTCTATTCAAGGTTAGATTTCCGATTATCCTCTCATCGCCAATCTCTTTCTTAGATTAGCACAAAATAATCATCGTCCAATAAACATCCCAACCCAGCAATCAAACTCATTAGCCCCCGAGAAACTCGTCCCTACCGCACCGTACCGCACAGCAATACCAAGAAGCGCTCCCATAGGTAGAGCCCGAGAAACCGTACGAATTTCAAAAGAGAAACACTTTTTACGTAAAGGAGCGGGGCGCATTTCCTGCGCACGCGGCGCCACATCGAGTGGACCGCCGTGCGCGAATGCCGGAGCGTCGAACAACTGTAACAAGGAGCCGGCAAAATAAAAAAAAAAACAAAAAAAAAACACAGAGATGAAAGAAGAACGCGCGGCTGGGGGAGAAAAGAAGAGCACGCGGGTATACGTGTAGCTTTTGAAAAGAATGAGAAAATGAAAAGGAAATTTCAAGCCGACGCGTCGAGAGCCTCGTTTCTTTTCCCTCTTTCTCTCGGGCAGGGCCTCGTCCGCCTTACCAGGAAAAAAGATGAACCTGACTCGGCCCTTGTCGAGTTTATTGCTGGCCGATTTTGCGGCCGTGTCCTCCGGCTCGCGTCCTCTCACCTTCTTCCTCCCCGTCTCCTTTCTCGATCTGCCTCGGGATTTTTTTTCTCCTCTTTCCCTTTGTCTTCGGGCCGCTCTTGACATTCCCCGAGTTTTCACGCCGAACTTTCCTCGGGGCGCACGTACGAGGCTGGACTTTTGTGTCCGCTCATCCCTCTTAGAAGCCGGCCTTTATCACCTTTACGCTCGATTAAGCGAAAAGTCCAATTAACGTTTGCGAGGATTTTTTTTCTCGGACCGACGCCCCGGCACTTCTGCTACTTCCTCGACTACTTCCTTCCTACCGGCGCTTTTCCCGCTTTTTCGCGCCTAATTAGGGAAATTTAAAGGGACTACTCGTTATTTGCGAATCGCGGCGAGCTGAGCGTCGTTTGTCGAGCCTGACAGCGAGTAACTCGCCCTCGTGAAAAATGACGCCGGGAGACTTCGTTAAGTAGCTTTTAAGTACTTGTTAGAGCGGTCTATTTATCTAGCATTACACCTGAAGACCCGAAGCCCTTCTTTATAAAAGTATAAAGACTTTTTTAAAAGAAACTTTCATCGCTTTATTTACTTATTTATTTAGCTATTTATTACACAACGCTTCTATAACGAACAAAATCTGTGAAAGTTTAAAAAAAAATGTCAATACTACTTTATCAAGCATTAATTATTTTTCACCGATGTTGAAAAATGCATCAGAAAAAATGAAGTTTCCACGTTCATTTAAAAACTTGTGCAACAATACTAGAGCAGCAGCAATCTCGCAAAAAGAGCACACACCCACACACACTAAGTGAGAGTTAACGCAGAGAGCATTTCCAAGAAAACTTTGCCGCGTTCTCGGTCATGCTCGAAAATCTCGAAACAAATCCTCCCAGCCAATGGATCCGCGGAAACTGGCTCTCTCGCGCGCGTATGCATAAAAGTTCCCCCGCGAATTCTCACGCCCTCAATCCGGCGATTCTCCTCCGCGAAATGCCCCTCCTCTCCCCGGCGAGCTGCGGCTCAGCTGCGTCTGTGTGTACGCAGGCATCGCAGTCTCCCACTCCTCCCGGCTGCGGAAGAACAGACGGGGACAGCAGGTACCAGGAGATTAGGGGGGGCTCTAAGTATACCAGTGCGTGCTCGGCGGGCCGAGAAGCGCCTCGTCAGGTGGCTCCGTTTTTCGGCATTATTTACGGCGTCGCTCTCCCAGCATCCCCCGCGAAGAGATACGGCCGACTCTCGGAATTCAGTCGCAATAACGAACCGCAGGGACCTTCGAGGCAGGTACGCAGCTGGCCGCGCGCGCGGAAGAGGCCAGAGTGACCTTAGCGCCTTTATACCTGCGCCGCGCGCGCGCTGCACTCGAGAGAGCGAGGAATTGGTGCTGGAAGTTACTGGCCTTTTACCTCCGGCTGCCGCTTTCGAAACGTCCCGCCGAGCGCGAGTTTTTCCCTCCCGGACGTTACGTGGCTGCGGCCGGGTAGCGTGATGCACGAGCGCGATTTTTCAAGGGTTCCCGGTCTGCCTTTTCTCTGAACGCGCCCGCCTTTGATGAAGTGCTCCGCGGGTACTGGATGCGCCCGGCGGAGATGCGATCGGTAATTGAGCAATAATCGAGTGCTGTGAATTAGGAGCGGTTTCGTTATTGTTCTTACTTTTGGGAAAGGAATTTCGGATTAAGAAAAGCATAAAAGGAAATAAGCTCTCGAGTGATACATTGCGGGCGAATAAATCTTCTTGTCGATGGGAATCGACTATTTGCTCTTAGCATGAGATGCATTCATATCAATTTAACGTATATAGCCTTGGCTTATTTATGCAGCGCGGCAAAATGGATGTATAATAATAGTAACTGGAGCACAGATAAGTATTTTTATTAGGTGAGGACTAATTGATTGGAGATAAGTTTTTATGTTTATAAATAAATTTTTAAAATATTAGGTTACGAAGAGCATCTTGATTTATAACTTTTGATAATGAATTATACTGAAAATCAATATTGTACTCAATTCAATATACGATATTAAAAATATAAAAACTTATTAAAAGAAATGAAGAGTAATTAGCCACAGAATACTCTTCAGATCGAAAATCCTCTCCGTTTTAATATATAAATTTATTTTACTGATGCACCAAAGTGCGTTTGCATGTAGCTCCCAGAAATTTTATTTAAAACAACATTAATATTTCATGCTCATATATGGTAGTCGGTACGAAAACACGTAGAAATTATTACGCGCCTAACGAAACTAGACAAGCATTAATCCCCGTCCCATTAATCTAATTCAACATGCCTAACAACCTCCAAGAAAAGGGTTATACATCAAAATCTATAAATCTCGAGTGGCCGGCTCCATCTCATCTCCGGGAGAGATGCCGTCATCCCGCTCTCCCGGCCCATTAACACGTGGTTAACAATCGAGAGCTGCGCCCCGAAGAAACTCGTCCCGGCTCGGTTCAGTCATCGGGATCGGGCTTCTTTTTCTGGTTGGAAGCCCGCGGGGGTGTAGAACACAGGCGCTCTCGTACGAGTCTGTGGGCGGAAAAAGGAGGACGCGACGACATCGATCGGCGGCCGCCGCGGGGGGAAGGAAGGACCGATATGTAACGAAAAGAACGGGCGATCGTGCCAAGAGCAGTTTCGCCGAACGAGTTTCCGCCGGACGAATTCCCATTTCGGCTGGCTCGTATATATATATACATGTATATATGTATAGGAAGGCGGCGGGGAGAAGAGAGGAGCGAGACACGTGTATGAGCGAGAGGGGGCTAACGAGCCCCGGTGCTGCTCTGGAATTACAACTCGGCGGTGGATCGTCTTCTGGGGGGAGCCGGGCGGGAGGAGAGGAGCTGCAGCCGCTTAATTGTTCGTTTGCAAGCCACCCGTGAGGAGCTTGCAGAATTTTACTTTGTTTCGTCTTTGTATGTCTTCTTGCGGAGCCGCCGCGCGCACGATTTCTTCCTCTTCTTTTGGCTTCTTAGCTGCTTTGAGCTCTCTTTGTTTTTTTTCCGGCGTCGCTTGTCGAGTGAAATAAGACGTGTCGCGCTTTCCGGTTAATTTGGGTTAACACTTTCTTCATCGGCCACCGGCGCTCGCCTGATTTCCGTAATAGAATTTTCAGATAAACTGAGAGCTTTTTTTTTCTAAATTCTCAAAGGAAATTATAAGAATGAAAAAATTTTTTATTTCTAATTATTCTTTCTGATTAATTGAACTACCTCATAAAAGTATATATATATGTGTGTATCTCAACTCGCATATTAGTTAAAAATTGCAAAAGAATAGGTATCATTTCTCAACTAAATTTTCTGTACTCGTGCAAACTGTGACCCTTTCGTTTTTACATAATATATTTTCATACACTTTTTAATTAAGTTTCATTCTACAATGTTCTCTTTAATTTTAATTGACAAAAAAGAAACAAGTTAACAAAAAATCTTTTGCTAATATTTTAAATAAAAAAATAAGAGTATAACTTTGAAAATTTCAATTTGAAGTTTGTAGAGGTAATTTAAAAAATAAAATGTATATTGGGTTACAAGTTTTTGAACTTTAAATTGGTACATTTCAGGAACATGAAATTGCATGGAAATAATTGAAAATGAGTTTAAAAGGGAATTAGTATTGTTAAATCACAACCCAAACTGACTCGATTTAAAAAATGATAATAAAAAATGAAATAGTTTTTATTTAATAGGGTTTTCTTGAAAAGAATTAAGGAGGGTCCTCAGTGATGTAAAAATAATACCACAAAAATAAACATTTTTTATAATGTTAATTGCAAATACACAAACAAACTCACAAAATTTAAACAGGATTGACCATTTATTTCCGGAGATATTAATTATTAAAATTAATCAATTTAACATGGGATTAGCATCGGCAAGGTGTGGTTTGTGCACATAAGAATTGTGCACATATTAATTGTGCACAATTTAGCATAGCTCGGTATATCTATATATAAATTTCACCAATGTTATTACGTGGATATTTTTTAATATTTAAAATAATAGAAAGATAACAAAAAACATATGAGAAGAAAGAGAATTTAACGCTGAATTAATTGACGTTTTAAAAAATATAAATGATTTTTAGAGCAATAAGAGCGAATCGCAAAGAAAGTTGGTAAATACAAGTACCACTCAGCCGTATATATATTAGACAGAGAGCGCATAACAAGCCGCGATAAGAATCGTCTTTGAGCTTGCTCGACTCGTGACTACAAATTTGTTTATAACTTTTTATCTATGGCATTTAGAGACGCGCAGTGAATTTTGTATCAATGTATACTGCTATTGCTGTATAAACATTATAGTAATTAATAATAATAATTTTACCCTTAATTAAGACTAATAGTCAAAAGAAACAACCCGTTTATGCGAAAAGCACATTATCCACACATTAAGCAACTAAAAACTCAGCGGATTACGTTTCTCTCGGCGACACGAGCTTTTCATTAACGACGCGCAACGCGAGCCGCTTGCGCGCAACCGCGAAAAGCGACCGCAACCTCGCGACCTCGTGAGCTGTCTGTCTCCTCCGCAGCCTCTCTTCCTCTGACAATTCGCTAACGTATATAGACAGCTGCGCATGTAGGCAAGAACTCGTCGCCGCGCGACCTTCTCGCGCGATCGCCTGGTACTTCGTAATAATGCACCCGCAACGCACCGAAAAGCAATTACCGGCGCTGATGCGCTGCCCCCGACTCTTCCGATTGCCAATTCTGTTCTTCGTTCAGTATCAACGAATTAGTGATGGCAGTTTTTTTTTTTTGGAATTTGCCCAAATGCTTATTAGGAATGGAGTAGGTTCGTGTTGGGGAGTTTTCTTTTTTGCGAATTGTTTAATTTATTTTAGACGGTACACATTTTACAAAGGAATATTTGATACAGAATTTTGCAACATTTCGAAGTATTTCAATTTAGTTATCGAGTTTATGTACATCGGCATGTTCATTCACAGTAAAAACTGAATTAATTAAAAGCATTCTATTAAATTAATGCTTTTGTGTTAATTATTGAATAATTTCTGAACAAAATTAATTTAATACACTGAAAGAAAATGTTTATACTAAAAAAGTAAAGAGCTGCATTTAAAAAATTAAAAGTTATTTTTATTTTTTTATTCATACGATGCTTTTAAATAACCTATTAACTTTAATAGCGAGCTTTGAAAAGTGGTTTTTAAATTACTTATTATGTAAATCCTTTTTTCATATTAATCCTTTTCATTGCATTGAAAAAGGAATTTTATAAAGTTCAGCGTTTTATTTAAAAACAAAATTGGTTATTCAATTTTTTAACACCTATTAATTAAAAAACATGAAAATGCAATTTTGTAGGAGTCTAAATATAGATCAATCGTATATTTATCGTACTTTAATTTAACTTAAGGGCATTTCTTACTAGTGCTAATGTATTCTTGCACATATTATATCATACATAAGCATGAAGCAGCACATGATTATGCTTTCATCTAAATACTGATTAGACGATCGTAAACATTGTTAGGTAGTGCCATTAGATTTTTGTGGTTGTATGAGCATCCTAAATCCGGCACAAATATTCTTTGATACAGCTTTCAAAGTAACAAGTCCGAAAGTGTAATGTGCCGCAATTGTCGGGAGACACTGGGCAATACACTTAATGCGTTAATTTCGAAAAAAGAACTTTCAAAAAAGTGGCCACAGAGAAATATCAGGGCGAGAGGCAGGACAGTTTGATCAATATATAGCGATGTCGCTGCGGATATACCTGGAGGCTCTCTCCCTAGGAGAGTCGCAATAACGCGTACGTGTGTCTCGCTTCTTTCGGCTCGTGTGCGATTACCGGTCATTTCGTTTGAGCGCTGGTTCAAGCTCCGTCCCCTCGGGAATCAGCCAGCGACGCGGAGGAAATCCGATTTCTTTATTTCTCTTTCTCTCTCTCTTTTCTGCGTGCGAGAGCTCCCTCTCCCCCTCCCCCCCTTTTGCTGCCTCCGTTCTGAGAGCTGCCGACGCTATTTATTCAGGAGAATTGCAGTTGTTCGATGCGCCTTTTTCGATCAGGCGCTTAAACAGACCCGCAATATAAGGGGAGGTTATGTGCTTTCTGGAATTTATCGGCTCACCGCTTTATGGTGTTTGTAAATTATTGATAAAAACAGAATGGGGGGGTTAAAAACAAAAATGCAACGATTTATTTTTCGAGGAGTTATTTATTGTGCTAAGAGTTTTCATGTAATTATTCCTAAATGCACGACTTTATTTAGAACAAATTAGCACATACTTATTTTAAAGATTTTTAAATGGATTGTCACTGCAGTAGAACTGACGGTAGTGAAATTATTTTAGCTATTTTAAAATTCAATATCCTGGAGAATATCTGTCTGTTCTTTATAGATATTTAGAAATGTCAGACGCATTGTTCCGTTGGAATAAATAATGTCTAATTTAACAGTATTTCAATATTTATAGAAGCTGGTCATGAAAGGTTTTTATTAAATCACTCGGCAGACTGCAAAGTTGGCAGGAAATTTGATTAAAAAGAATATATTATTATATAAGAAACTAATTTAATAATCTAAACTTCTCGCTTTAAAAATATTACTGATAATGCATATTGAAATGCAAGTTAGATCTAACGCATTAATGGATAAATATTCGATACAATCAAGTATTAGAAATCGAATCAAAATTGAAAGCATTATATTATATTAGATTAAATAGATAATATCCAGTTGTGTCAGTTTATTAAATTTATACTTAAACACAAAAGAAATTTTTTATAATTGCAAAAGTCAGCAAAATTTGCTTTAAATTATTCAGTAAATAATCCGAACTGCAAGTAATGTAAAATGTGCTTGATATTTAATAGGATCCACTTATCATTGTGTAAATATTAAGTATAATTATTGAGCAAACCTTCTCTACTGCGTATTAAATACTCGTTTATTCCGTTTGTTTTAGCTCAGCTTTTAAGTTTAATTTACTTTTTGAATAATTAAATTGTTAATTTTTATAATTTATAATATATGCGTTAGGTAATACGTACATATATCAACTTTTAAGTGCAGATTTCTCTATGCTCCTATGAATGAATGAACGTCAAAACAATAACAGTTACGTAATCCGATTCTCTAAATTTCCGTCGTCTTTCGGGCAATTTATGATCACCGAACGAGCGTATTAATTCACGCAGATTGGTATCAGTGACAGCAGAGCTCCACGTACGCCGCAAGGCAAAGATCGATCACTATACCGCAATGCGTGTCTATTGCAAGGTGCTCGTATTATAGACATAATTAGACCATTGTTCCCATTTATGGCTGATTGGAATGCTGGATAAGATTGCAATCATCAATTGCATCTTCTAAAAATCACTCGATAACAGACCAATGATAGATTGATTCGCATTAGAAATGCAGGCCACCTCTGCAATTACCGATTCTGCTTTATCGACACTCTTCTCATTGTTCGGCGAGGGTTCAAAGTTTATTAAAAATTTCGAACAATATCGAGTGCCATTTGAAATTTTTCGAGCTCGCCTCACTGATTCCGGGATAAATTTCGCGCACGTGCGAGCTTGAGTTCTGCTATTCGACATCCTGTTCTCGAGCGAATTACAAACGTCATAAAGAGAAATGACGCACTTCTCAGCCGCGTTGCGCTTGACGAAAGGGTTGACGTTTTTCTAGGAGAAATGACTGCCGCGAAATCACTCGCTTGTGAGAAGTGCCGATTAAAGGTCTGTGTGGTGCGAGGATCAGTTTCTTTTATTTACGCACTTTGAAAAAGAAAGTCGAAGCGTTTTGATGGAAAAAGAAGATGGTTAGAATCAGTTGAAAATTGATAATGAAATTATAAACAATAATGATCATGACTTCTCTTATACCTTATAATATTTTGCATCTCTTATATTTTTCTTCAGATTATGTTCTTTCTTAAAGAGAGTTATTAAAAATTTTAATAAAAAAAAATACATTATTGTGTGTCACTTTTTTTTCAAAATCGCAAAGTTAAAATGGCAACGGTAAAACCGAATATTTCCGAATTTTCAACGCTGTGTAGCAAGTAGCATAAAGATTCGAAAGAGCAAAGAAATTTGCATATAATTTAATACTTCACGGGAGCACAATAAACAGAAGTAGAGGCTTCTAGTTCCCGTTTTCCTCCCACCAGCCCACTCGTTTAAAAAACTCTGCCCTCGTAATTATACTCGCAAATCTTGTCCCGCGAGTGGAGAGTAAAAAAGGCCGCGCCAGCGAGAATTCACGGTGAAAAAAGAAAGAGGGGGCGCCGTGAGAGCGGGATCATTTTATTGCACGGCTTCGTGGACGCGTGCGTGCATCACGCGTGGGTGGTCATTGTTTAAAAACAAACCCAAGGGAAAACTTGAGGAGAGAGAGAGAGAGAGAGAGAGTTTATAGCGCTGATTGTGTGGTAATGCAGATGTAAGGCCTCCCTCTCGTGGCGATTCGACGCGGTTATTAATTAGTAGAAATCTAACTTGGAGGACCAACCCTGCAATGCTTGCCGTAGTACGAATTAGCTGCGTTTTGATTGCCATTGTCTGCTCTTTGGGTCTGCTTTGTTTTTTGCTCGCGCCTCTGAGACTGTAATGTAATTTTGATGAGACCTTTTGGTAAATTTGAACTGATGCATAATGTAATGAATAATGCATGTGCTACGGCTGAGCGAGGGTCCCAATCGGATATTGCTAGCCTGTTATGATCTTATTCTTGATTACTGAATTGAATTACTTAAAAGAATCAGTGACGGTTATGAAAATTATTGATTTTAAAATTAGGGAAAATTCTAATGATCAAAAAGTTTGTGTAAAGTTTATGGTTCTTGTTATTTGAGTAGCGTTGCTTTATTTTAAGCTTTCTTGTAACGGAAAAAAATCTTTACACTAAAAATCGTTTCAACAAGTACGGGAAACTTAATTTAAAGAAAAAGTTTTTTAAATTTTACAGAAGCAAGTTATAAGTAACGTAATTCTGTCTTCTAGTACCTTTTCAGTCAAGGTTAATAAAATTGATTTGTATAATAAGTATAACAGAGTGAGTAAATACATTTTATGATTTTGACATTTAGAATAGAGATCAGAATTGTATTATGTACCCCTGTAAATAATTTGACCAATAATAATCTTTACGCGTATAGGAAGTCGATATATCGTAAAATAGACCATTGAAATTCCAGTGAAATATTTCAGTGGATAAATATGCCTCGATAATTCGTTAATTTGAGTTTTTTATTTTGTTCTCATCAGACTAATTATCGAGTCAATAACAGACAGCGGGTGGTAGAGATGCTTTTCAAATGAAACATTCTTATCTTATATACATCGTAGTGTTCTCTCCTGTTGAATTCACAATAAATACGTGTGCAGTTCCTTCTACCAGTAAAGTTGCATTTTTGATATAATTCACGGTCAATTCACAATGTAAAAGAGGAATGTATTTTAAATTCTAGAACATTGTAAATGTTGGGATCCAAATTTTCAGTTAGATTTAAATAAAAGAGATTTGATGTGGTTATGCATATTTTTGCAAGGTTAATTATAATATGGAGTAATAAGAACTTTTACAAAGCAGCTTCATAATTAAAATATTGACAGCGTACAAATTAGTATTTCTCATAATTTATAAAACCTTAAGCTACTTTAATAAAAAAATTCTTACTAACTATATCAATGTAATATAATACTGTGTTTGCAAAATGACTTAGCGACAAAATTTTAATTCAAAGTGCATTCACAATATGTTAATAGTAACACACAACCAGAAAAATAAATCTTAATTCTCAACATTTCCATTTTATTGTTATTTTCATTCATCCATATATGTATTATGATTACAAAGCTTTCAGTTATACATTAACACGTTCTAACAACTAAAGAAGCAGTAGCCAACAACTGATCTATTCGATTACGAAACAAAAAAGACGCCGCTCAAAACCCTCATAATCCGCGTCAATACCCTCAGACATGAGTCAAGAGGCGGACCGTCTTAATTTTCGTGACTCGTTGCGCGACGGACTCGAGTGGCGAGAGAAGGAAGTCTCGATAACCCCGTCGGATTTCTCAACGAGTCCTCGTTGCAGCGATCGTCTTTCTCTCTCTCTCTCTCTCTCTCGCGTCGGACAGTCACCTGCAGCAGCCCATTGTGCGATATTCGGCCGAGGCTCTCGAGCCCACCGGAGGGCTTTTTTGCGAGTGGTGGCCCGATGCTTATCGGACCTCCAGACGTAACAATAACCCACCAGTCGTCCCTTCTATCTGTCTTCTCATTCTTTTTTCGTCGCTAACTCGAGCCTATTCTAGATGTACAGTCTGCCCGAAAATTCTATCACTTGCGGGAATGCAGCTTTAGTTGTTATATTTCGAAAGGCTAATCTATATTATGCATGCTTTGTTACTTTATCGCCTCAACTATATTTTCAAGTTTTATTTTTGAAGAATCAAATCTGATGGAATTCGTTACTTTAAGAAATTATTTTACCTATATTATTATAACGAGGATATCATAGCTTTCTTAATTGAATTGTGTCTTAATTGAATTATTCCGTTTATTTTCATTTTTCCTACTTGCTTATCTTATGAAGTGCAGTTTAATTACTTTTAACTTCTTCCAATCAGCAAGACTTAAAAATAAGCACTCGTAAGATTCAATTAGCTACTTGGAGAAAACGCTGCTTACTTATACTGTTAGCAAATGGAATCACAAAAAAAAACATGTTTTTAAACATGTATTCCACACAATATCGCAAAAAGTTTCCGCTTTTTTCAACTTCAAACTCAGTTGACGACCAGAAATATTTCCCCTTAAAAATTAAAACTAGATCTAAAATAAAAAGCATCAAAGTTAAAGAGCACTGCTCAACGGACTGTACATCCAAGCCGGCTGATCCTCTCCCGCCTAATGGGATCCTGAGATACGAGACAAAGCGAGCGCCGCATTTGACTCCGCGGCTCTGCCTGCCAATACGCGCGTAAATAATCCCCGCGGCCCTTACCTTCTGCGAAGTCGCACACGGCGAAGATGACGCGCTCTTTTTCGCGCGCCTCCTTTTTTTTTCTCTCGCTGCGTGACCGGAGAATCAAACGAAGGCGCGAGGCGGCTGATGAATGTGCGCGCCTCTGAATTGGGTGCGGACATCCCGGCGCGCGTGTTATTACGAGTGAATTGTTGTGTTTGTACGGAGCGCGTAATTGCGTAAGACATTTTTCTTGCGGATGCGCATATTATGCACGCGCGAGCCGCGTGCTGTCCTGTGTAACCCGATACTTTTCCTCGATTAGTATCTTTGATGTACGCGTATTTTTTAGCTTTACATTATTGCTGCGCAATAAGTGGTGTCTGCGAGTTTGCTTTTTTTCTTCGTCGAAGCTTCCAATTTCATGTGATATTTTAAGAGTTTCGTGGAGAAAAGCTGAGATGCCGAGGATGAATTCAAACGTAATATATATTTATTGAAAGCGGATAACAGTAATACTATAAAATATCTATTTTATGTATTTGCAAAATACATGTTCTCCGGCGTAGTTAATTTATAAAGTAATAAATAACGTTTATATGATTATTTTTAAACTTAGCAGAGAACGATACGGTTTCGTACAATAGCAATCAAATCAATTTATCGAAGCTAAATGACTACTCCTATATAAGCTACCGAGTAAATTGGTCAATAATTGATTCTTATTTTTAGCATCGCCTAGATTCATCCCACGGACTTTTGATGAAATTTTTTATAGAAAATTTTTAAAAAACGTTAATACTTTCCCGAGTTTTAAATGTTCAATAAAATGTTTCAAGTTTCATCGCAGTTTATCTACCTAAAATCGGATTATAAATCGTCCAACTCCGAAGTTTTTAAATATAAACCTTTGTAAATTTTAAATAAAAATAACTTAATTGACAAGCGGAGAACGCAAATACATGCAGTTTATGAAAAACAATTATCAACTTGAATTCTTCAGAACTTCCTTCTTTACAAATCAAATAAAGAATTAGGATACATCTCAAATGAATTACTTTTATGAACGTTGAAACGGTTAGACCTAGTATGAAAAAACTTAAAAAAGTGTCGACTATAAGAGAAAATCTCTCTGACGCGAAGCAGCTATATCTATATTTATCTAAAATTTTAGAGCACCGATGAATGTCTCAGTTCTGCATCGTGCAATAATTCAGCGGTCTTCCTTACACGGGGGGGATCATCATCATCTCTTATCCACTTCGAAAAGCGGAGATGCATAAGTGCGCTGACTAGCCGATAAGCTGTTGCCGGATTATCAAGCCCGGCTTGATAAATCGCGCACGATAAATAGACTGCCGTACAATGCAATCAGCGCTCGCAGCGCGGCAATTCACTTGACCGAGTTTTATTGCCGCGCCGCCGCGGCTATATAGACAAATACAAACGGCGACGGAGTAGGAAAGACTTTTATTAGACGTCTTTGCTCGAGTTGCATCCTTTAACCGCTGAAATCCTTTTACCTCCGGGGGACGAGGAGGAGGAGAAGGAACTCGCTGGTAGACTTTTTCTCTTCTGCTGTTGAGAGGCTGATTGGTCGGTCGTTATAGAAACGTCAAAGCGGCTTGTTATTGGATTATATCGGAATTAAGGCGAAACGATTAATTTGACTGTAATGAGGAAAAACGATTTGCCGTTTGGGATTTATGCTCGGTGAATTCTTTTTAGGACGCCTTTTTCTTGGAGCTTAATAAGGGCGGTTACAGAAATTTCTTTTTTAGCATCGGTAACATAACAGTTGACGACTTTCAATTTATCAATTACAAAATTTTAATTAATTTAGTGTTTCTATAACATTTCAATCATGCTCTCGAACCATTAGTATATTATACAGCTTTAAAAAAAAATGAAAAAACTCTAAACGTAAATGATAAATTAAGTGCCGGTAACTTTTTTCGCAGTTTACTTGCAAAGTATAAAATTAACATGTTTAAGTAAATTATAAATTATCAAATAAAATAATAAATGCAAAAAGCCTTCCACATTATTATATCAAAAAATTTTTTTTGCACAAAGAACGCGACGGAGAGGACGATTTACCATCGTTTCAGGAGCAGCCCGCGTGAAATATTAAAAGTAAATCACGCAAGGCTGGCCAAAGTCTAGCGCAAACTTGCTACTGAAAAATCAGCTGCGACTTTGAGGGCAGGAGTATCATGGACGTATTTAGATGCAAGCGGCAGCAGCAGTAAATTTGAAAGAGGAACATTTTTGGGTTGACTTCACAACTTTTCTGGCCCTGTGCGTTCTCTCTTTCTCTCTCTATCTCTCCGCTCTCGTTTTATACTTTGGAAAACGTGAAAAGATTTAAAGGGGAAGGTCGCGTCGGCGTCGAAATCGCAAATTCTTAGCAGACGCTCCGTTGACGCGGCGGCTTAAGTGGAAAAGAAATCGCAAGAGATGAAAGGAGGGCAAATGCAAAGGCTGATAACTAAATGCTGGGGTGCTGCTTATTCGTTACTTGTCTCTTGGCTTGGAAACAGGAATATTTGTAATTGGAATAATCTGCGTTCTGGGGATTATTAATTTTTCGTTTCTTCGTGAAAGTACCTTTTTTAAATGGGCTTTCTAAGGATAACTATAATTATTAATTAATTGAATGCTAGGATTAATTTTACTTTTAGTTTACTACTACATGTTTTTTTTAATATTAGTTTATTTTTAGCAATTTTAAAAACGAAGAAAACCCGAATAATGGCATTTTCTTTTATTTGTAGGTTAGCCCCTTCTTGTAACGGCGATAATAAGGTAAAGTGACATTCTTTTTACACAAGTATATTAAATTAACTTCCTCTGTTAATATTAAGATTTCAACTTTATTTTAATATATTTTTTAAATTGGATTTAAAAACACAAAAAGATTTTAATTACATACCCTAGTACAAAGAACTTATAAAAACTGATAGAATGGGGTCATTCCGGGTGCAAATACACATATTAAAAC
>UCOM01002889.1:0-22007 GCA_900474385.1 Ormyrus pomaceus | reverse complement strand
TTTTGTTGCCGTACTCAATCAAAATTAGAGATAACTAATTAATTGCCGACAAACGCAATCTCTTTCCCACTCGCGAATGAACTCTTTCGAACGGTGACATCATTTGACACGCGCGATAAACCGGCTGATTGCACCGCATGCGTATAAGCGAGCGACGCCGCGCGCTTCTCCCGCGATAAAACGAAAGCGCCCAAAAGAACGATTTAACGCAGCTCCATTAAAATTATGCTTCCCAGATAAACAAAATCGAATGCCAGGGACACTCGACTATTCCGTTAGCGTATTACGACCGGGAGAAAAAAAAAGAGCTCCAGGCGCGCACAGTTACTTACGCACGCGAGCGTTTTCTACTCTAGTTGCTTCCCGTTCGCCGATTCGCGGCACGTTTAGCGATTCAAAACACGAAGAAAAATGGGCTCAAACCGATCCTCGATTCGTTAAGATATTCCGGAGCTATTGATTTTACATTCGCTCCTCTCTCTCTCTCTCTCTCTCTCTCTCTCTCTCCACGCAGTCGTCCTTCGCCCGTCTGTTTGTGTGTATTCCCCCGGCTTCCCGACGAACTTTCGGTAAACTCGTAAAATCGGCACGTCTGACCCAGTTTTGCGTCAGACTGATTTCCGCAAATTATGCACGGGGAGAAATGGAATTTCTTAGAAATGCAATTTTCCAGCCATCATAAAACAGAAACAATCGCCCGGGAGAGATTCGAGAACTTATGGATAGTTCGATTTTCTTCCGTTTTGGGTGGCGTTAGGCGGTAGTTCAAGGCGATTTGTATTTATTATAATTCTTTTGTTAGTATTATAATAACAATTAGGGAAACTATAGAAATTGAGGTGTTTGAAAATTGAGTTAAAGTGTGTTACAGCTTTTAGACACAAATAACTGTAAATATATGTTTGTTTTATATTATTTGTCTAGCTGTGTAGAAAGTCGGTAACTTGTTGACCGTATTTCTACCTATTACTTTTTTAAATTAAAAAACAATTCTCCGAAACAATTCACCGTTTTCTATTTTAGCAAACTAAAAAAAAATAAGGCAAATTCCAATTTAAAAGAAAAAATTAAAATTTACAGGTTTAGTACCAATAAAAAAACTGTATTCTTACTATAATGGAGTTCAAAACATTTAAACTGTTATGATGGGAATCATCTTTTCGAGCATCCCATTATTATTTTTCACTTTACATTTTTACGTCCATTAAACAGAAATAAAGCTTAATAGAATTTATCTGCCTCTCTCGCTTTGCTATTAGCAAACAGAAGGATGAAAACTAATCAAACTTTTCATTGCAACCAGCTACAAGTTCAATTCAAACAACTTACAAGAGCTTGGCTGAAAAGAAGGGAAACTTTCTCACTGTCAACTCATCTAAAAAAAAACGAACAAGTTTCGAACACGATTTCGTAGCGAGGAAAAGAACTGTAAAAATACTGTTATCTTTAATGCGGGTAAAAATTGACTTTTACCAATCTAGTTTTGTGCATCGGTAACTACCTTCGAGAAACTTTATTTCGATTCTTAAATATTCGAATATTTTCTGTTTCGATAAGTTAAATAACGACGTAAGCTTTTAGTACTACTAAATTTTTCAAATTAACATAACCACGCGTAATTTATTCTACATTATTGTATAACTTTAAAATTGTTATGTTTATTTGCGCAGTAAAGAAGAAATGTATGGACGAAAAAACCATTCTCTTTTACGACAACTTTTTTTCACTGCTGACTTAATAAAATACAATGAAGAAAATAATACTTCAAAGCGGTTGTTTAAAAAAATGAAAATTTACGAATACTTTATGTAATCGTCGTAAAAAAAATCTTTTTAAAAAAAAAACAACTAAATTGCATAAATCTAGCAGTATATTCACACGCATCGCTCAACTTCTTCGAAAAACCACCGAACCACGTAAAAAATTCCTTCTAAAAATAAAACCCTCTCGTCCGCTCGACATTCCTCGCCGACTCCCAATTAACTCCCTGCCACCAACAATTGACAAAACACGCAAAATCACTCAAAACCCTGCCCGATCTCCTTCCGCCGTGCATATTTAAAAAGGACCGCCGGTCCCGGAGCGCGACGCCGGACTAAGGAAGCGGGGCGGCCGTAATGAGCCGCGGGGAGTATTGCGCGTTTCGGGCGCAAAATCGCCAAGTCGTCGGGGGAACGAATGAACCACTTAGGCGGCGCCCCGCCGGACGCGCCCGGATTATATATAGGCTCCCTCGTTCTCCAGGTGGGTTTTAACTCGCGATAGGATATGGGAAGCGAGCAGGAGGCTAATGGCGTTCGATCGATATATTGGTGGAGGTAAACTGGATTTAGTTGGAATTTTTTGGCAGATTGCGAAAAGGAAATTTTTTTTTTTTTTTAGTTTCTTTAACTGGGCAGCTACGGTTTTAGAATGTGAAATAATAAATTAGTGAAGACTGGAGTGATTTATTTGTAAAGAAAATTTTATTGGAACAGATAAAAATTTGAGCGTGCTTATATGCATATAATGTTTTTTGTTTTTTAATGAATTTAGTATATTATACATAATTTTTTTAATATATTTAAAGACTCATTGGACTAATTTTGATGAAAATTATTCTACCGTTTAATTTGTGGAGAACGTTATATATTAAATTAATTTCCCCTCAAACGTGTGTAATTTTATCATTTTAATAACAAAGGAAGAATCAAAACTCATTTAATTAAATGCAGTATTTATGATAAATATTAAACCCAACTTCGTTGCGACTTTTCTCTAAAATTTAATTTATTAAAAGATTTATCAAAAGACAGAATTAAAGATTAGAATTATTAAAAGATCCCAATAATTTCTAAAAAAAAAACTCGCAACAAAAATCCAAATAACAAGCAAAACCGCGCGTCTAGAAAACAACCTCGACGAATCCTCTGTCCCACTGAACTCCTCCCATTCCTCAAGCCGATAAGCGATCAGCTCATCTCGCGGCTGCTTAAAAATCAGCGCGGAGCCCCGACGCACAGCAGCCACAGGCGCACACGAGTCGACGTAATATACGAGCGTGTCGCGCGGGCCGCGATCTTGAGCCTCAGCTCGTTACGCCCGTCGCAACAAAGAGCTACTGCTTGAACTCTCTCTCTCTCTCTCTCTCTCTCTCTCCCCGCTCTTCGCATCGAGTGCGCGCACGTGTCGCGAATGTCTCGCCGCCGGCGTCGTAAATATACGGGATTAACGTAAGTACAGCGGGCCGCGCCGCCACATGCTGGCACACAATAAATACGAGCGCCGCGACGCCGCTGAAAAATCATACTTCGGCCACCTCGCACCCCCCGAGTCCCGCGATATTTATTCGGCCGCGGCGCGCTCTTCGTGCGCGAACTTTGTGCGGGAGGCGTGGGCGTGGGAGCCAAATGCGGATTTATAGGGCGATAGTTCGTTGTGGGAGGTTTTTTTACGAGGGCCGAGCGAGTTGGTTATGATGTGGGTTACGGTGCGGCTCGGACGGAAGTTTATTCGGATTCATTGGGGGGGCTAGACAAGGTTTTTATCAATTTTTATATGAACTTCAAGAGAATTTGTTTTTTAAGAAAATAAATATGACACTGGTCGCAGGAAAAGGCGCTTCGTCGAATCTGCATTGGTAGACGTTTGCATGCCGTGAAAGAAGATTTATGAAAGTTCAAAAGAATGAATTCGTATAAATATTATTTAGTATTCAGTATAAAAAATGGATCGAACTCTTCTTTGGCCTGCCTTTATAAGGCTGCGAAGCGCGAGGTTTGCAGGTAAGCAACGAAATGCCAAAATCTATTTATAAAAGATGGCCTTGGGTCGAGTTGATCTTGACATCAAATATCGGAGCATTGTTAAGATGAAGATACCTGATCAGCTCCGAGTTGCCTTTTGAACTGTGTTCTATGAACTGTGAATTGCCAAATTTGAATTTTCTATTCTTAAAAGGTTGCGACTATCTATTATGGTAATAAGGGTATTTCTTTCGAACATCCATATTTATATATATCTTATACATATGTACACATTCAAATATTAGTACAGAGAAATTATTATTACTGTAAAGTAACGTAATGCAAATATAACATTTACATTATACGCGCGTAAAATTATAAATAAACTGTTGAATTATGCTTATTTTACAAATATTCTACTTGAAAATTCAAAATCAATTAATTCACTACTGAAATTAGACCGTCAATCATAAGAATACCTTTCGTGGAAAAGCGTAAACAAAGGCGCGCACCGCAAAAAAGCAAGCCAGGCCAAACAAAAACGACGCAATCATTTTGCGGTTATTGAAAGTTCCCGGTAAATCGTTCAGCTTACCCCCCGCAAATACGGTAGCGTTTATTCAGGCGACAAAAGAAACAATGCTCTTTTCGCAGGACGGAATAGTCGTTTAATCGCTTTTTCAATTTTCAGCCGCGCAGTGAATTAAGCGAGCGCGCCTCGAACGAAATCATTTCCCCGTGAAAGGAGCCCTTGACCGCCCGGTGATTGAACTGTCAGTCATACGTCCCGACGATCGGCTGCCGGGACCGATGGAAGCCTCCGACTTTTCTCGCTTTTCTTTCATTCGAGGAAGAAAGAAAATGCATTCGACCGCGGTGGAACCCGTTCGATCCGAGGCTCGGGTGATAAGTTAGCTGCTGTCATGCGTTTTGGTCGATTTTCCTGACGGTTGATGGACCGCGACGGAAGGATGTTTGGGCATTGTATTGTTACCGGTAGTTGACGGTTTGGAGCCAGGTAACTTTGGAAGATTCGAACGTTACTCAACGTTTTATTGCTGTAATTACTGGAATTGAATTTGAACTTTAGCTTTTCGCGATCTAGGATTCAAAATCTGAACTATAATTCCCGGAAAATACTAAAGTGGACAAAATAAAATTGAATTTTAATTAGTGAAAAGTTAAAAATGTAATGTTTTATTCGAGGTTTTATTTTATTTCATTAATAAACTTTACATGGACACTTACTTTTATCCATCGATTATACGACTGAATTACTGTATAACAATCATTTTATTACCAAGTAAACTCTTTTTTTTTATAATTGATTTAAAAGTTAGCTCCACTAGTAACTATCTGAAATTGTATTGAGCTCAAACGTATAATTTCAAACGAATTATTCTTTTAAAGCCGCTTTAATTTTGAAATCCTCTTAATATCTTTCGATATAAAACGATATCGATACATGCGAATTCATTTTCAGGAATAAAAAAGGTAAGTATTGTAACAGATTTCGTTTCAAGTAGAGTTAATAATTGCATTTTTTTACGATGAATCAATCCCAATTTGAATTACTCGATAAAAATATCTTGTATATTTATTTACACTTTCTTTGATATAGTAATTATTCAAAATTACTATATCAAATTATTATATTAAGTAAAAAGTAAAACGCGCAAGTTACGTTTTTAAAATATTTTTATGTTCGATAAGAAGCCTTATTATCCCACATTCGCCTCAAAAGCAGTACACATTCTTAATGTATATGAAAACGCTCCAATCTACTATTACAATAAATATTTCGCTTTTATACATTAGCATCTCCGATAAACTTCGCAACGATAATGACAAATACCGCGAGGAGCGTATTCCAAAGATACTTTTCATAATGAACTTTGTAAACCGTTAATACGATTTCAGATTTATTAATCCCATAAAGATAGACCGAGCCATTAGTATTAATAGCCTTTGATAAAACAGTAAAAGTATTACGCAACGCCGCCTGATTATCGTCGGCATAATCGGTTAATTGATATCGAGCTGCCTCATAAAACCTGGCAAAGACATTATATTAATTCGCTAATTAGCATACCGTAGAAGAAATCGACTCTCAATAATAACGCGTCTCAATCAGCCAAGCTCCATCCGTCCGACGCTCCGACCCTCAAAAATGTAAAATCCAGCGTATCGGAAACGCGCTTTTTTTTTCTTTTAGTAGGGCAATGGCATACGACTGCCTAACCTATAAGCGCGTGTAAGGTCGCGGCATTCATTATTTTATAGCCGCGTAAAAAGCTCCCCCGCTGCAAAACGCCGCCGTAACACAGCTCGGACGCTCTGTATATATGGATTTTCGTGCTCCTCGCCGCTCTTTTTTTCCCACAGGGCCGCCTTCGACGAGACGACGAGAAGATTTACTCGAAAGTTTTTGATCGGCTCTGTAACGCTTCGCCTAAAAATATATATGTATAACAGATTGAGCCTCGGCCGCGGTCAGCTATAAATCAAATCTGCCGCGGCGCCTTTTTGCGAAGTGACACGCGCTTCCTCGCGGATGTCGTAAATACTTCAATGGAGCGTGCGAAAAGAGACGCTTCTCTCTCTCGCGCGGCTCCTTAACAATGCCGTTAATTAGGTTCGGCCACACTGATGGATCGACTGCCAAGTGGCGTTAATAAATTTTTACGAGGGCCGCGGCCGGCCGAAGTGGATTTTTTATAAATAGAAGAGA
The DNA here is from genome assembly GCA_900474385.1 of Ormyrus pomaceus. Classification (NCBI taxonomy): domain Eukaryota; kingdom Metazoa; phylum Arthropoda; class Insecta; order Hymenoptera; family Ormyridae; genus Ormyrus; species Ormyrus pomaceus. Next base: position 15,551 of record UCOM01002889.1, on the reverse strand, counting down.
GGCTTTTGAAACGACGATCGATCGAGGAGGGAGAGAGAGAGAGAGATAGCTTGATATACGCGCGGAAACGTGAGAAGTTGGACGCGATACATTGTTGCGGAGCATAAATAAACGACCGGCCGATTTAATAGTGTAAATATGTATAGGAGGGAGAGGCGATTCAGACTGAGAGCTTAGGCGGCTTTGGAATACAATGTGTGTGTGTGTGTGTGGCGCAAATAATTTTAACTAATTATGCAGATGGGTAAATTAAAAAGTTGTTTATGATTCTTTTATTTTCTAGCGCAGCCTTACCCGTAATAACGCGAAGGTAAAAAGCGCGTTACTCGGATGAAAACAGCTTATTTTCATGCGACGCAGAGCAAATTTTCCAGCGATAATGTCATATGTAAATACAAGCTCGTACGCTTAACGAATCCATAATAATAACGGCGTGAAATAATTAATTAACGACGAAGGGCGCCGGAACGAAAAAGAAAACAATTTAATTAAATTCGCGCCGCAGTTTCAATTGGACATTGTCTTGGAAATCGGTATACACTCGCCCGACGAATTAATTTCAGCTCTCTCTCTCGGAAAGTTTTAAAATTACGTTGAAACAACATTCCTATTTGACGAGGACGAAGTCCCGCAAAAGCGAGAGTTCCATTCGACCGTCCCGGGCGCCGGCGAGAATTCACCTCTCTCCGAGGTCGAACAGTTCGCTTAATAAGCTAATTAAATTTCGAAAGAGGAACGTCCAGTCCACTCACCTAGTCGGCATGTTAAATCATTCCATCAGCGCCGTCGCCCACAGGTAAATAGTCCGCGTCTGACAGCAGCGATACCCTCACCACTGGTCCAAACCTCTCTCTCTCTCTCTCTCTCTCGGGCACTAAGCTTCCGCCCCCATTGTTTACAAGCACAGGTAAAAGCACAAGGAAGGAAAAAGAAAAAAAAATGCCAAGTCGTCCTATCCTCCTTATCAGCGCCTCCCACCGTGACACACCGGCGTTGCTGCTCGTTTGGTGTAGGTGCGCGGGCGCGGGTCGTTCTGCGTCGGGGCGGGCGGATTCAAACGCGAGTAATCGGGGCGAAAAAGCACGTGGCGGCGACCGTGTCGCTGAAGCGACTGCCGGCTCGCATGTGCCGCCGGCACCCCGCGCAAGCCACCGGTCTCCCCATCTCTCGGCTGTCCCACCAACTCGGCGGCCCGCCGGCGAGCGCGCCGAGGTACAGTCTGCTCGGGTTGTGTGCCTCTGTGTGCGAGCCAAGAGGAGAGGCGCGTATAGCTGCCGCCGCTGCAGGCTGCTGCTAAGAGCAAAACGCTTCCGCGCGGGAGGCGCCGAGCGGATGAGCGGGATCGTTCTCGGCGCCGCTCCATTGTCGGAGGATACCTATACCACCAGCCTTCGCTGTACGGTGGAGACCCATTTTTTGTTTATCAATTCGGCAAATTGGGTATACTAAGCAAAAGTCCATCGAGAGTCGGTCTCTTTTGTAGTGTTCGTCGGAGCTGAGAAAAGCTGTAATGATCAGTAAGTTATATCCACGATAAATCAAAATCCACTTCATAAATACGCATCTCTTCTGACGTAACTTTACGATATTCTCAACGCTTTACGCGCGGTTACGCAGTCCGGTGTCGTGCATTAAATTAATTTTTAGAAACATCAATTAGCAGTATATTCACAAGCCGGCTGATATAAAATATTCAAATCAACATCAATACATTCCTTGCCAACTCATTATGTACTTCTTTTAACTCGCTACAACCTCCAGCGGATCAACGCAATCCCAACGTTTTTTTTTTTCAAACTATATAACGTAATCGCGCGTTTAATGTAACAAATAATCCAGCTTCTCGAGCAGCCGAATTCCAGTCGAATTAATCGAACGAAATTCAGGGTTCCAGGGAGCCTCTCCTTCAGCCCGGCCAGCCGCGGAGCACACGTACGTACTTGCGTGCCATTAAGCTCGGCGCTTGCTCAAGATAGGGGAAAGGAAGCCCGGCTGTCTTTAAGGAGATTGGGCCCCCCGGTTAAGGGCCAAGTTTTACGGCGAGAGTTTCCTGGCCGCGGCGCGTCGAGTCCAAGTTTTGATCGGGCAAGTTTCGGCCGACTTTTTTATCAATGGAGTCTCACGTGCCGGCAATGAGCGGCAGGAAAAATAGAGGAGGAGCTTCCGAAACCGGCGGCGGGCTTCGGGTTTGTTTTTGCGAGACGGAAAGGGGGATATAGACGCTGTGGCGCGGATGTAAATTTCGGAGCTTCGGCCTGGGATTTGAAGTTTGCGATGATTTTCTGGGAATTTTGAAAAGTATACAAGCCGGCGGATGGAGTTCAGGGAAGGCTGAGTAAAGTGATCGTTGACCTCATAGTTTAGATTGCAGTCAGACTGTGAATCAGTCGACCATGTAGGAGGAGCTAGACTGCAAAACTTTGTTCAATTAGACGTGGAATGCACTTAAGATTGAACAGGTAAATATAGCTGCTTCTTTTTCAAGTAAATGTTTATTATTTTTAAAAGTATTGATAAATATTTAAAAATATTCATATAAAAGAAATTAATTAATTATTTCTTGCAATATTACAGAATCAACACCTCGCGGAGCTTATACAACCGAAAAAAGATGATCCAATTCCTAAAAACCGACGCGCTTATATCAGACAGCCCATTATCCTCCCGAGAAAGGCAAAAACTCGAAAATTACCGCTCAATTAATTAATCGCGTCGATCGACGATAATAAGCGGCTCGATTAACGAGGAGTCGCGGATATCATTCGAGGGGCTCTTGAGCGCGACGCCTATTTTTCCGAGTGACTGATCGCGAGCGGAAGGAACACCCGAGCGATTCTCTCGGCGCGCGAGGCAAAAAGCGCCCGAGCGGGAGAGGGATAAAGAAGACGGCTCGCTGAGGATTCTCGGGAACGCCCGCGCCGGGAATGATGGCACCGGGTGGAGTTAACTGTGCGTGGAGAATGGACGAGTTTCTGAATTTTTAGGAAGAAATAGCGTGAATTGGGCTGCGCTGCTGTTTTCAGGTTTAAGGATTGCGTCGGCGGTATGCGAATCTTTGGGTAATGACTTGTTTAATTTTCTTTTGGAACGCCAAGCATACGTTTAATCATTCGATTGTAAAATACGATAAAAGATTTTTATTTTGAAAAGTATAAAACCAGTAATTTCATCATTCTGAGTTATTATTTCATGCTAATGTGAGTACATGGACATAAAAACAAAATTATTTTTTTTTTTTTAATATTTCATTACATTGAAATGAGATTATTAAAATAAAGCAGCTTTAGAAGTGTAATTAAATCCGCAAAACACATTATCTTAAATCTTGCGCGATGTTTTTCATGCTAATTACTTAGATGGTGTCTATCACTATCAAGAATGATTAATATTGATTTCAGTGTTTACAATGTTTATTAATATTCATTTTCTTCGCATTTACTCTGAAATTTCGCACGGAAAAGTCAAAGTAATTTTAAATTTAATTGTACACAATAAACTTATATAAATAACTGATGAGCACACTTTGAGTCAAATTATTGATAATACCCCCGAAGCAAGTAACTTTCCAATTAAAAAAGCAAAAGCATAATATGCCACTTTCCAATTAATCGACCCTTCAAAAAATCTACTACCACGATAAACCTCAGCTCGATTCACAGAAGACTTTTTCCCTCCTCGAGCCTCTCTAACAACCGCCGCCAAAAAACCTCTCAAGCGTTCTCGAGCACGCACTGAAGCCTCTTTATCGGCCGCTGCCTGCATCTCCGCCCGAAGCCGCACGCGGCGTTCTCGCGCCTAATGAATCAGCCGATGATCGAAGCGGAAAAGCGAGCGACGAGTCGGAAGCGGATCCGACGCCTCGTCGATTCCGATAAGGAGCTCGGCGCGCGTTTCCTTTATCTGCGAGACACGCATATATAATCGGGGGGTTATATCGGAGCCGCGAAGCGATTTTCCGGGAGCGTCGTCGACGGGGAAGAGGAAGCGGAATTTGTTTTTCGAGCCAACGGGCGAAGTCGATAGGCGAGAAGATTTACCTCGTATTTTTGGGCTTACGGCTGGAATATGAAGAGTTTTTCTTTTTGCAGCTGGGATTGGGGAGGGAAAACATTTTTTTTAGGCTTTTATATAATATTAGTGAAGACTTTTTATAAATTTCGAATTTTTATCACTTTTCAGCGAGAAGTTGGTATGAATTAGTTTTAATTAACGTAGCGACGAGAATTGATAGTTTAAAAAATTTTTTGTAAAAATGTAAAAAATGATTTTTCTCAAATTATTATTGCAAAAATTTAATTTTTTTTTATTCGAAACTTTTGAATAAAAAGAATTATGTAACTGATTACATACATCCATCGATTTTTGTAGCAGTTTCCAAACTGCAAACTTATCATTAGTGCTGCCAACTAGTTAGAGTTCGCAAATTGCAATGAATGGTCACTAATTCAGTTTCTGGCAAGACAATGTTTACTTTGCTAATACTAATAAAACTGCAATTATTTCCTTTATTGTATTAAAAACTTACTTTACACACTTTAAAGTTGAGCAGCTTTTGTAACTCCTTGCGCCCTTTCTAATTTTATTAGTAAATTGAAAATTAAAGAACTCCAATAGTTCCTTTGAATTAATAGCCAATTTTAAATTAACAGTATAAAAGAATGAATTATCAAAAAATCATTTTAAATTATTACCATTACTTTAATTACATTCGAAATTCGTATATTCGCGCTCACTAATTAGAGTAATAGCAATGAAAGGGTAAGCAAGCGTTACATTTCGTCGAAACGTATTTCAAAGCATCGGATAAACTGAAATAAAATCAAACAATTCATTGTCCCTCTCGTTTATTATCGGCTAATATTACCAATCGTTGCACAAATCACTGATCAAATCAGCAAATTAAAGACCTTCACTCCTCCGCGTATAAATTTTCAATTACCCCGAGTTCGATGAAGTCCGCTCGCCGACTAAGTAACGAACGCAGCGAAACTTCTTTTAAGATCGGCCGATGAACTTTGACTCAAGGCAAGAACAATCACTCGATGAGTTCGCGTTCCCTTTACTCCAATTCCACTCGATAACGATAATTTTTACGATTATGGAAAATCGAATCTCACTAGTGTATTGCGCTTTGCTCTTTCTATCGTCTTCTCCCGCCGACAGGTTTCTTCTGCTTTCCAGACCCGAGTGCTGATTGCCATCATCACGTATAATATTGCATTACCCATCTTCGTGTTTAATGTAACTTTCGAGGGACGTCTGTTTTATCCTCCTGCCGAGGTACGTAAATTTTTGTTTTAGTTTAATTTCCTATACATACAATTTAATTTCATGAAAGCACAATAGTTTTAATGAATACTATACCCTTTAGTCAAATGGTTTTAAAGCACTTATTTCTTTCTCTAATCAGTGTGTTTCGAAGTAGACACGTTTCTGAGTTACAATTTTAGTTGTTTGGTCAATAATTGCTTTGAAACTTGATATTTGAAACATTAAAACCAAGAAAACTGTATATTTATTCCTCCAATTTTTATGTCATCCAATAATTACACCAATTTCTCTTACAATCGACTCATTTGCATTATCTTCCTACGAAGCATCAACAACATTGAAAATTCAAATTTCCGACATCCGAGGCGAGCGGCCGAAAATTGCGCATGAAAAATTTAGCGAAGCATCTCCACGAGACAGGTATATAATTGCCTCGCGAGCCTCGCTCCGCACAAAGAAATTCCAGGGATTCCCGGCGCATATGAAAATCGCACTCTTCAAAAGCATTCTCGCGCATCTCGTTACCCTCGAATTAGTTCGCGGAAAAATCGGCCGATTATTGAAATCTCGTCCCCCCCCTCTTCAAAGTCGACCGGCGATCGAACGCGATTGAAGGGGACGCAAAAGTGTTTCTCCAGCGACGGTGAAATCACACGGCAATAATGACTGGAATGCTTTCGTCGCTGAGAGACGACTCAATTACGAAAATTGCCGAGCTAGTGACTTGTCGAGAGGGTAGGCTTTATTAGGTGCGTGGGGCTGCTTTTGAGGGTCGTTGATTTGTTGGATGGAGGGAATTTCGAGAGAAATGGAAATTCAGTCGTTTTTGAAAGCTGTTCCGAGAGAGATAACGAAGTGTATGAAAATTATCTAATTTTATGTACTTTTGAAGCGGATGTAAATATCAAGGAAGTGTTTTTAGATACGTGATATTTCGTTGCATTGTGAATAAATTTTAAAGCTTAGGTGCTACTGAATATTAGTGCTTATCGCTTTATAAATTTATTAAGACATTACAGAACTATGGCTCTCAGCAAATATGTCAGAGCTGTAAAAGCAACATTTTTTAATAAGCGTAATACAGGTTGTTGAATAACTTCATTTACGATTGATTGATAAAATGGCTACTTGATCAATAAAAAGTTTTTACGCCCACGCGTTTTTAATATTAGATATTTACGTTACCTACTTATCATGTTGCTCGGATATCAAACTTTCATTTTAAGTGTATTTTCCAATAACTGGAGTTGGTTTTATTACTTTTTTATTGAATTGATATTAAATTGTATATTTAATTTAAGTAATTAATTTAAATTGTATATATGTTTTTGTATTAAATTTGTATTGTATTGGAATTACTTATTTTAGTAAATTTAAAAAATGTAATTTTATCTTTTATTCTATTATTACTTCCGACATTTAATTTAAGTAATAATTTTCAAAGTAAATAAAAGTAAGATTTTTACGAATAAAAAAGCTTTTTAAGATCTGAAAAGCTATTAATTTCTAAAGGATTTTTATATTAGAAAAAGATCCTACGAAGATAATGATTTAAATAAGGAACTGTTGGGTTTCCTCGTAAAACATTTTCCATTTACACATTAATTATCGTGTTCAACAGATTTTTTTAATGCCGAGATAACATCTGTTCTTCATAAAATACGGAAAGAGCTATGAAACTCCTAGTTGAATTACTTGTTTTTTTTAATTTTCAACTTTTTCGGTCTATATTTGCCCAGACTAGTTAAAGCAGTCGCGCAAGCGAAAATAAATTTGTTACAGTCGATTAATAATAATCGAAAGATCGATCAGCGTATACGATTCTTTATGACACATCTTTAAAAAAAAAAAAGAAAAGCTGCCTCCACTCGAAATTGACAATTTCGAGCACTTTTTCATCTGAAATCGCTTCTTTAGTACATTTCGATTAGATCAATTCCCCGGCAACTTTAACTTTCTTGCAACTGAAACGACCTCAGGAATAGCCGCAATTATTCATATCCTCGTATATTTCCAACAATCCGTATTTTTCCAGCCTCAATTTTTGCAAATCCAAACGGTTTCATTTTTACGAGCAGCTTCGGATACTAAAAGCGGCGCATCTGCGTCCGCCGCGCGTAACGATGAAATATATTCGAAATCGTCGCGGGGGAAGAGAAAAATAAAAACCAGCGAAAAAACCTTGTCATCGCCCCGTAATGCAAACCGTTCATTATGAGGGACGTTTTTAATTAAACGAGACGCGCCGCCGCGTGCAGGTCGCGTGATTTATTCCCGCCGCGACGTGGATGAATTGCCGAAGGGCACAGGAGATCTCTTTCCCGCTTCTCTTTTTCGAGTCTCCGTATGCGCGATCGATTCGCCGACCAATTAATTGTTTGCATTTGGCCTAAGCTGCGTTCTATTTTTACGCGAAATTAAGGTCGAGGCCCTAGATTGAGAGTTTCGTCGCGGCGAGAGGAAAATCGATCGGCTGTTATAGTTATAGTCGTCGTAAAATTTCGGCTCTTTTCTTTTATTGAATGAAAGGATTGTGCAATACGTTCGCGTTTTATTCGGTACAAAAATTTTTTAGTGCAGAGACTGAAATTTGCATAATGCCAGTAGTCTATTTTAGTAGTTTTTATAGATACTACGCGAGTTTCGGTTATAATTTTACAATATCCCAGTTTTTCTTTCAAACTTTGTAAGCAATTAACACTACCTTGGCTGTTCGATTAATTTATGCTCTTGACTAACGGACTAGTTATTAAATTCAATTAAGTCTTTACCAGAAATATCTCTTTTAATTAAACTTTCCACTTGTCACATAAATTTCTGCTAATAATCATTTATAAATCATAGTATCAACGTTTATTCGATCCTCGCATTTTTTCCATAAAATACGAGCTTTACCCAACATTTTTTCCTTCCTCTCCCTTCGCGGTGTGTCATTAGACGCGGCAAATGCGCCTACGGTTTATTTACTTTTCCCGCAAAAAAATAATCCTCCAATACAAGAGGCCAATAATTGCCGCTAATAAGCACGAAAGTATCGGGCCAAAATAAATGACTCTGCCTCGTAAGCTTCCGCGTTAACCTTTGCGCGGGAGAAAAATCGAGAAAGGAAAACGAGCTGAATAAAGATTCGCCGTGAATTGGCGATTCGAGCTCGCGGCTCCTCTTGCGATGTGAGAAGTGTAGGAAGAGAAAGTTCGTACTGTAGTCCGAAGGATGAAAAATCACTGGCTGGGTGTGTTTGAGCGCGCGTCAAGTGTATACACACGTTGAGAAATTTGCATATTGCGTAAAAATTCACTTTCCTGCGATTATAACGCCTAGTTTGCTGGGAATAAATATTTTCTTTGTAGATTTATTGGGTAACGCTCAACGTTCGGCTCCAGAAAATCAGCACTCTATTATAGAAAACTGTTTGTATGTATTAGTACATAATAAATGCACAATCTAAAAACAATCGCTTTTTTATGGATGGAGGCAGTTTAATTTTAAATCAGACGTAATAATACGTTTTAAAACCTTTTCGCAGCGCCTTTCCCGGTTGGTAAAATATTCCAAAGGTGCCTGGCAAATTCTTTAAGTATTCTCTTAGAAAATGCACTTGTCTAGACAATATCCGTGACTTCAATCTTAATTTCGTCTGATAAAATCTTCAATCACCTGTATACATATTTATTAGATAAAAGTTTCGAAGCCAATCAATCCTTAGCATTCTATTCCGCGCTTATCAATAAAAAAATTCAATATACAGAATACTTTAATTCATTGAATCTTAAATTTGTCACTCTTTCGTTAAAATATACTTTCCCCCTGGTTCAAAAACAATTCTTTCTTGAGCTTATCGTTGCATTAATAGCGGAATTAAAAAAACGTCAGAATAATGCACGACAGCAATTCCCTGGAAAATTTTATACAGCGAGATCTTAGTTAATAAACGCCGCCGGGAGGCATAAATCCTAAAATTAAGAACCGCCGCGTAAAAAGAGCGCGCTTATCATATTCAATGCATCGATAAATTGCAAACGAGCGAATCTAACCGAGACAAGCTCCCGGGACAAGTTTTCCCGACGTAAAACAAGAACCACCTCACAATGAAAACAAAGTCGTCACTTATCAATCTCCCTCGGCGCAACACGACGACTTAAAAAAAAAAAAAGACCGCAGCTACAAACGCAATGAAACATTCAACGCCGCGTTGCGAAACGCCGCCGCCGCCGCCGCCGCCGATTGACATTTAAATCCCCGCGAAAATGTACGAGCCTCGCAATTAACGGCCTTCGGCCGGGGGGAGAGAGAGAGAAAATGACCGACATAAATTACCGGGAGCGGCTAATTGAAGTTCCGCCGAGCAGGTTCTTCGATTTCGCGCGCAGCACTTCCTTTATAAGGAATTTATACGCCTCGATTATTGTGCCGATAGCGGTGTCCGAAGTCGTCGCGGCCGGCGCGGAACCCGTTCCCGCCGCGTATCTCGCGCGCATTAATTAACGGCTCGCGGGAGCAGAACCCGGATAGATACGACGCTGGACGCGGGGAGCAACAGTTTGCGCAATGCCAGTTTTCGCTAATGCAATTTGAGTGCGATTTCCCCCCCCCCCCCCCCCCCCGGGGGGCGGGGAGGAGGAGGTGTGTCGAAGAAGGCGTGATTGAAATCGATTATGCGCGCAAGTTGCATTCAATTAACGGGAGCGATGCTGAATTTGATTTTGGATATAAATCTGATTACGGGTTGTATCTTTCCGTGTTAACAAGCGCCTTTTTTTTCGAGCGGATTTATTTTACGGATATTTGAAGTGTCGCTGTTTTTATTTTTGGGGATGCGATTTTATTTCGAAGCGGAATTGCAGATTTTAAATGCTTTCGACTGCTGGTTCGCAAACTGCGAGGAACAGTTTTTTTTTAGTCGTTTGTAGTTCCTGCATTCTTTTATAGCCAAAGCAAAGTTTTTATAAATAATTTTCTAAGAAATTAAGAATTTAAATTCAAAGATTTTCTTTAGAGTCTCTATAGCAGTATTTATAATAATTTTGAAAATATTTTTCTTAAAAGAAAGCGCGGTATAACCGTAAAACAGTAAAAAATTGAAAAATGAATCTTTTTTAATTAAGGTACTGTTTGAAGAATATAATACTAAAATTTCTTTTTTTTTAAATTATTTAACGAGAGTAAATTTTAATTTAAAAATACTATTAAAACTTTCAATCAGTACATTTTTGTAAGTTAGTTTAATTATGTGCAAAATAAATTGTCGAATCTATTTTTACAATTCTTTTCTTTAGAGAAGTTTTTCGAGTTGTGGACTATTTTTAGACGAAGCTTCTCCTAGTTTCAATTATCTCGAAAATATAATGAGTGAGTGCTGTAAGCCGTAAAAAATTACCAGTCCGAAAATAGCGTAATCGCGTGATGTCACGGCGCCGAATTTTAAAGAGCTTTTTTAATGGATGTGTCGATGGTTCGAAAGGTCAAAAAGAACGAAATCAACGTACCGAATCTGAAGGTGCAGCTTTTACAAAAATTTTAATTAAATCCGAATTTGTGTACAGGAGCTCTTTCTTTTCGAGATGTTCGTCGCCATTATTTCTATTAACGAACCAAATATACAATTACTTTCCAATGATTTATGCTCAAAATGAAATTAGTTTATTTTAAATAAAAAAAAATAAGCGTATCCGATAAGAGTCGTTAACATTGATGACACAGTATTCGTTTCAAACGTAACGCTTATTAAATAGAATATAATTGCAATCAATAATGATCGTAATCAAGTAATAACACGTTAAACAGAACTATTTAATTTTTGAGCCTGGCAAGATCAATGTTGGTAGTAGCATCACGGTAATTTAATCGGATCGAGTATTGATAACGAAGGATTATCGGTCACATTTACGATGATGATTTAACGGTAGTACCTCATCTACTTTTACTAAATTAGCAAACATAAAATAAGGTTGTAATAAAGGCTGGATTAATTATGAAGATAATTTTAGGCGAAAAGGTATCTGTATTAAGAAAAAAATCCTATTTCTACTGAGCTTTTTTTAAAAGTAACGCTACTTACTAAAATGTACATGAAAACGTATAACAATTGACAAATAAAGTAAACAACATTAGAACTTCTTAGCAATTCTGTGTTCTTTACAAAAAAAAACCCCCATCACTTTTCATCTAATAATAGTTTTCTCCCTTCATTCCTAAAAGCCGCGTCCCATAAATCATCCCTAAAAAGTCATGAAAGCAAAGCCCTTCCAAACTTCCTGAACAACGCCTCAACCACCGGAAAAAGAAAACAACAGATCCGTACAAGGAAGCAGGCAAAAGGCTCAAGAACACTTCCACTCGGCTCGGCAATGCAAAGCGAGAAAGTCGTTCGCCCCTCCCGTACACAGAAGTTCCCGCACACGCGGCCGGTAATTAAAGTTTGGGTTTACCGAGGCGACAAAGCGCTCATACGCGGCCGGCAGTTCCAATCTCGGAATTTGTCGCCGCGCGCTTCGGTTAAGCGGTCGTGCAAGAAGTTAGTGGATTATTACGTTCGCCTATGAATTCGCGAGGGGGAGGCGAAGGGCTTTTGCGCGGCCCGTAAAACTTTGCGTTTCAGCTGCGTTAAGTGCCACTGACTTGCTCGCTCGATCGGACGGGAATGAGTTAAACGAGGCGATCGACTGGCGCCCGACTCGAAATAGAGCGCTTTGTACTGGAAGCGGGAGCATTTAGAAGTGCAGAGGTTAATTCTTGCGCTCGTTGTGGGTTAGTTGAAAAAAATCTGGTTATATGCAGTGTTCTGCTTGAACGTACTGCTATTTTGGTAAAATGAGGAAAAAATTGGGGGAAGAGAAAAAGAGGTCTTTTTTTTTTTAGTGGATTCAACGAGGCGAAGAATCTCTTTGTAATTTTATTTAGCTACTTAACACCATTTAAACGCTTCCAGCGCCAAGATATGGTATTTCCTTTAATCATGTAAATGAGAACATTTACTTTATAAAGTTCGCTTGGTTACAAGTAAATTCCTTAATTAGTTCGCTCATGTTAAAGTAAAACTCATGTAAAGTTTGTTTGTTTTATTATTTCAAAGTAATTATTATTAAAATTGCCTGCCTCGAGCTTTTCGAGGAAGGGAGTTTATAAAAATGTAAGGCTTTCATTACTCACTCTTTTGAAAGTTTCATTCTAGAAGAGAAGACAGTGGTACATCAGGATTATACATTCCTTTGATAATATCCCTTTGTAAAAGAAGCTAATTTATAATTTTTTAAAAGGTAAAAATTTCAAGCTGCACTTACATAAATTAATGCGCTCAATAAGCAGGCTTAAGCGTCTCCGAAGGAACTTCATTTAATACCCGCCTTAATCGAATTCAAAGCACAAACTCCGCGTCGAAAATTATCATAATTTTTCACTCTCCCTAGCCGGATACAGCGATTACAAGCAAGCGCACCTTCGGCTAAATTCATGCATTAATTAACGTGCCGTTCCTGTAACATAACATGACTAACGACAAGCGCGCGAGAGACAACATCATTCCAGGCATGATTCGACGTTACGAGCAGTATCTCAAGGGAAAACCGAGCCGCCGTACAATATAAATTGTGTCATCGCGCCGATTAACGGAACGAGCAAAAAGGCTCTCTCCCTGCCATCCAGGAATAGGAGATAAAACGACGCTCGTTCTTGGAAATCGCGGCGAATAATTCATCGAGACCTAGACGCGTAACACACGAGAGCACTTTTCATTTCTATTTACATCGCGGCCTGCTCTCCCCCCCCCCCCTTCTTCTTTTCATGGTGATGACGGAATTCGATCGCGAGCTTCTTCGTGACTATCGCCGCTGATTTATGGGACAATTAAGAGCTCCGCGATTTTCACACTTCCACGTTCGAGGCGCGCGGCTTGTCGTTTGAATTTTCGTTCTCTCTTTTGATGCAGCGTGCTTCGTTTTCAGGAGAAAAAGGCTGTACGCGCGGGATGATGCGCAGTAAAAGGACATTTTACCTTGCATTTTAACAGGCCGGAGATCGCGATACGTTTTTTAATTTTCTATAAAGTTTAACGTCGCAGTAAAAAATTTTAATATTATTTTTCATATTTTCTGAGGACTCGCTTTTTATGCGACGTTGTCTTGTAAATTAGTAATAAATTGAGAAACGTGCTGTAGGAGAGCAGTTGTTGGAGTTCTTTCTTGGAATAAGTAAAAGTAGTTAAAGTGAGTAGAAGAGTTTAGAAATTAATTGATCTTAAATTAATAATATTTTTTGGATTAAATAATTATTTTAGTAAATTCTTAATCTAAAATGACAGAGTTCATTTAACAATTAAACTTCACATTTAAATTCTACATTACAGTTTAATAATTAAAAGTAGATAGCTTTGAGAGTTAGAATAGAAAATAGAAAAAAGACTTAAAAATAATGACGAGCTAATATTGTCATTGGTATTTAATACTTCGGAATAAAAAATATTTGAATAAATTTCGAATTATCCATGAAATGATAATAGCAAAAATATTTTAACGTTTGTAATGAATAAATTCCTAATATAAGTAATAAAAAATAGAGCGCCTGAATTTACCTAATATTAAAAGAAAATGCTTTTGCAGTATAGTCAAAAGTATGCCAAGTAATATAAAAAAAATTAACAGCAGGAAAAAAATGCAAAAAAGGATACCAACAGCACGCGGGATTCCCAAGCGGTCACCCATCCAAGTACTAACCGCGCCCAACGCTGCTTAACTTTGGTGATCGGACGAGAACCAGTGCGATCAGCGTGATATGGCCGTTGGCGGAGGTATATAACTAGACGTTTGTAAAACTAAAAATTACTTAAAAAGGGGAATAATAGGGCTAATTTCGGATTCGCATCTGATTTAAATTGATCGTTGGGTTCAATATTGCCTGTGAGCATACAGTATATAACTATTTTAAAAATTTTCAGTGCCCTTAGAAACTAACTCTCGTACAAGAATCCATTTTTTTATGGAAGGCCTCTAACGAAGAAAAAATAGAGCGTGCGTATAGTGGCGCCTGAATTTAGTCTAGTCTAAGTGGTTTTTATTGGCATTTGAGAATACATCTATACAGCCATATTGCGATGTAATTTAAAAATATTGTGACGCTATCTTTTAATAATTTCATAAACTTCAATAAGAAACCTACTGCCGGTAAAGTAGAAAATTAATTAACTTTTACTATTGAATAATAAGAACAGTTTTTGATATGTGCTGCTGTTGGTAATGTAGAAAATTGTAACTCTGCAATTTCACATTTACCATCTATTGGTAAATGAAACTGTAAAATCGTAACTTGAAGCGTAATTGTAAAATCGTAAATTGAAATAATTTATTACTTAAAATAAACATATAATTATCTACTAACTTAGCTGTTAATCTAATACATTAGCTGTTAATTTCATTTAAAATATAATAATATAATAAAAATATTTAAAAAAAAAAGAATGCCTTCATTATTGTCAGATGTTAAAGTAGGAAATGCATATATTTTTAAATTCAAAATAATCTATACTTTTCAGTTTTTTTTTCTTACAAAAAGTAACGTTACAAAACTTATATTATATAATCATTCGGAATAACTGTACCATTCCAAAGTTGCAGTCAAGGAACAAGTCTTTATCACTAAATCCGAACGGATATTTTACAAATGTACATCACAAATCTTCTTCAATAGTCACGCCGATTTCTCTTCACTCTGTTTTTCAACTTCGTCTTCTTGAAGGGCTTCTTCTTTCTTTTGTGCTTCCTCGCTTTCTAGCCTCTTCTTTTTCTCCACCACCTTCTTGTGTCTCGCACCTTTCAAATGCGCCGTCCACTGCAGCTCTCCGATGAAAAGCCTCTGGCAAATCTGCCCCAAAAAAGAATAAAGAGCATTAGATACACTCTAACAGAAAAAGTACTCGTTGCTTAGCTACGATCTTTGCCTGAAACAGGACAGGAAAAAGCCGCTTGCACAAGCTCTTCTCTCTTATTATCAATTACCTCGCAGAAGCGGCTCTCCTCGTTGCTGCTATCAGTAAATTTGGCGTTGTCCACTCCCCTGTTGATTGCCTCCTGCCTCGGCTGTTCTCCGCGCAAAACCGCATCGACGATTTCGATCGCTTTCCCATAAACCGCGCTTTCCCATTGCTCCACATCCGTGCAGTCCAGCAAGTAAACCGGCGGCACCTGCAAAGATCGCCGCGCAACAAATTGAGCTAATGCACCCACACGCGAAAGAGCCAAGAATGTGAAAGTGACAAGCGAGCGGTGGGGAGGGGGGGGGGGGCGCGAAAA
>UCOM01002888.1:0-21980 GCA_900474385.1 Ormyrus pomaceus | reverse complement strand
TAAACTATTATTCAAAGAAATATTTCTTTGAATGAATAGTTTACTGTTTTAATTATTTGAATGTTCTGTTTAATTTGTTAAAACAAGTTCTTTTATTTTAAAAATCTACTAATTATTTAATAGTATATTCAGTTGTGTGCATTTAACAGTACAGATTCTATTAAATCAATGACAGTATCATTGAAGTAATAGAATATCAGTTCTCAACTAAATTTTTTTCTCAGTGTAAGTATTAGATTGCAAAAGATCTTACGCAACGACGAGTTAATTTTACCTCGACCGCTTTGTACATTTTAACGCAGCCTCAAATAGCGGGCAGAATCTTCCGAAGCTCCCAATACTACAGCAAAAGCCAACAATTCGGTCTTTCGGAACAGGTGTTGTTCTCCTTTAAGCATCGTTAGATTCACTCCGGCTCTCCCCTTCATATAACCCTCAAATCCAATTTTCTCCCAAACGAGCTCGCTAAACTTCGTCAAAATTTTCACGCAGCATCGCCGCAGTAAATATCCAACCGCTTAACTTTTAATAAATTCTCTCTGCTCCCAGTTCGGTCCGAAGCGGTGTGTGTGGCTTCCCTTAAAGTGCCTTCGTTCTCGCATTTCGGGTTCCACGCCATAAGCCGCTAAGAGGGAGAGAGAAAGACTCGTTTCCCGGGGATGGTGTACTCTCTATCTACACTCTATCTGCCAGAGGCAAAAACGCTCGCCACCTTCCGGATTCGCGGGGTAGGTGAGGTCGCCCGCCAGTCTTTTTCGCGTTTAGCAATTACGCGATACGGTCGGATGTGCGTCTTGGATGGTTTACGCGTCGCGCTGAAAAGAAGACTTGAAGATACTTTTTTACGACTTGGGAGAGAGTGAGTAAGGCTGGACAAATTTACGATTATCGCGAGTTACTTTGAATTGCATTTCGGATGCGTTGATGGGTCGGCTGCATTGTAGTCTGTACTTCGCGTTTCTAGTGTTTTCTTTCTTTTTTTTTTTTTTTGTTTCTTTTAACTTTCGACTTGTTTAATGCTTCTTTTATGCACCACGAAAACTAATTTGAATGCCGCGTTTTACTCCGACTCGTTTCGAGAGAATAATTTACGTGCAATTTGTTTAAGCTGATGTTAGCAAGTATCTGCAAATGAAAATTTATATTTTCTTTAGCGAGGAATGGTCAGCAAACAAAGTTTAAGTTTTTGTGGAACTTTGGGAAGGTTTGTTTACGGATAGGAGGGGAATCAATGAAATAATTACCGAAGTTTATATAGAATACTTTTTATTCAAAAATGTACTTGTTTTGTTTTATTTAAAATGATCTGTAATTTTATAGTTTTTAAAAAATAAAAATTTCATAAGATTTTATAGCGAGCCTAATAAGTACGTTTTTGTTACGTTGACATTACGTATGCTACATTTAGTGACCTACACATTACTATCTTATCCAAACTTCTGTGACTTTATAATATGTGGGGCAATTGATAAAGTCTGTCGTCATATTAAGAACAACAATTTTTTAACTTAATACTCATACTAAATATATGAATTATCTTACTAATGTACAATTTATGTTAACTGTTTGCAGTATAATCAATGAAGTAATAATATTTACAATTTAATGATAAAACTGGCTTTGAATAAACATCCTATAAATAATTTATAAAACGTTTTCTCGCCGTAGATATAGTTTGGGTCTTACATATATTGATT
This sequence comes from Ormyrus pomaceus, assembly GCA_900474385.1. Classification (NCBI taxonomy): domain Eukaryota; kingdom Metazoa; phylum Arthropoda; class Insecta; order Hymenoptera; family Ormyridae; genus Ormyrus; species Ormyrus pomaceus. The sequence goes on along the minus strand of UCOM01002888.1, from coordinate 20,283 downwards.
TCTTTTACTTTCCGCCGGTAAAAACTCTATAGTTGAAACATTAGCCAAATTTAAGGTGACTCTATTGAAGGCCGTAAGAAGTTAGGGGGTCACGCAACTGCGGAGCACCAAACTGCTTTCAACTCGCTATTGCTCAAAGAATACTTGGTAGAATATTCCCAAAAAATTCTGGGAGATTCTTTAAGTCTTTTAGATTTCTAACTTTATTGTTAAAAGTAAAAAAAAAAGTGTTTTTTTGTTTATCTATTATATTCTACCAAATATTCTTTGAGCAATAGCGAGTTGAACCCAGTTTGGTGTTCCGTCCATTCCAAAAAATTTCTCATTTCTTGGACTACATTTCTTAAAAAAACATTTTTTTTTTTGCATTTTAAATATTTTTATATTACGTAAAAAAAATATTAACTTAACACCTACACGCTATCAGCGTTATCCGCTGATTCTCTACCATGCTATCTTGTGCAAAGCATATATTTACCTTCCTTTTGATCAAACTGAAAATGTTTCACTGAAAGCTTATTTAAAAAAAAATATTAATACACGCTGTCAAACGAAGTGTTATTTTTTAATCCAATTTTATCAGATCAACAATGAACGTTTACGAAAAGATATTTAAATAAAAACCTCGTCATAATTTTATTCATCAAAACTCCCATTCAATTTAAATGAAACGGCGAAAATTAATCGACGAGCAACCGGACGCCGGTATCGAAACAGCCGCGGCGACGCGACAAACACAATAGCCGCGACGAGTAAATACTAAGAGGACGAAGGCAGTTAAACTGCACGGCGAATTCGCAAGCCGAGACACGACGAGCGATCGAAAGGAAAAGGCTCGCCCGCGAGAGCAGCTCAGTCGCAGTTAAACCGGCCGCCCTCCCACTCAACGTTTTTTTTTCTCGCTCGCAATTGCCGCCGCTGACGCGGAGAGCCTCGCGTCTATTTTAACCGTCGCCACCACGACGGATGGATAAGTTCGCGCGGCGCAGATTTGACGGAAAGTTTTTCGAGCGACTTTTGATAGCACCGCCGGCGGAACAACAAACCGTATCTGGGTATAGTGTGTGCCGTTCGCTCGGATACATAAAGACACCTGCGCACGCCGGCCGATTGATGAAAGTGAATGTGATCGAGTGCAGGAGGTATGCCGTTGTCGCTTGTTTAATATACGATGCGGTCGCTGCAGTATCTCAAGCATGGTGCTTTGTGAAACAAATGGTAGTGTGCTGATTATTTTGCACGAGACTTTTTCCATTAGACTTGGAATTGCATCGCTGTGAACGAGAAGGTAACGTGCGTTATCTCGCTCTTGTTAAATAAACGTTTACGCGGCAAAGCGATATTTTTGAAAATAAGTTATTATTAAACTTTTATTTTAAATGAAAATATCTATTTATTATTTTTACACGTTAATAATAGCTCACTTTTAATGTGAAAAAAGTACTTTTAGATTTAATGCATTTTTATTTAGTAATATTGAAAATATAAATTGAATAAAAAAAAATAAATAATGCCAAAACTGTTATTATATAGTAAATAGTTTTACGAATTCAGATAACAGCGACAATAACACTCACTACGTCCAAAAAAGTTTTTTCCATTCTGAAAACACAAACGAATCGCAAAACATAATTTTCAATCTCAGTTATTATATACAGCACGACCTTTCCCCCGCTCCAGATTAAAATTATCACGCCGAATTAACGCCGCGTTCGCCGTAACAGTTACGAGCCTTTCGAACTCCAGCGGAGCAATCGAAATCACGTTCACTCTCCGAAAAGCGCAAGAAAAGTGAAACCGCACAGCCTCGACCAGAGAGCCGTCGCTCGGCAGCGCCGCGGATTTTCCCGGCGACGCGGCGGCGGCTAATTGAAGCAAAACGAAGCCGCCGAACAGACAACGCCGCCGTAGGTGCGAGGAGAGGACAATATTAAAGAGCCGCCGCGAACGCTGATCGACCTCGTTACCCGCCGCCTCACTCCGCCGCCGAGATAAGAGGCCCCGAGTTTCAATTTTACGCGGGAGAGGCGCGATAACCTGCCGGTGCTATTCGGAATTCATTAGCGGCTCGCCCGAGATAGCGATACGAGAGCCGCCCGTCGCCGCTTAAGATTCAAGCCTTACCCTCCCCCCCCGTAATTGCCGCGGTTGGATTTCGCTCGCGGAACGAGGAAGCTGCTGCAGCCCCGCGACGACGACGTCCCGCCGGATGAGGGCAAAAATGCGCAGCGGCGCCGTTGCGTCACCGCGCGCCGGGCGTGAATAATTGTTTTCGGGCGTAATCTCTGGGGGAGGAGAAGGTGTCGGAGATTGCGGGAGCCTTGATAATTTTGGTGGATGAGTCGCGGGTTAATTTTAATTGTTGGCTAATGTTATGTAGATTACTGAGAGTCTTAGTCCTCGGATTTGTGAGTCATGGCTTACGTAAGAATTGAAAAATAGTATATTGCAACGATATCCTCGAGACGTAAAAATTACAAACGTTTATACAATTACTGTTAAGCTTCAGACTCGGACGTTTAAAATCGCTAAAAATACAGACGCAATTAAGGCAAAGCAGAGTGTCCAATATTTGTAGCGAATCAAATTTTGATATCTTATCTCGAAAAAAAAAATATTGAGCCAGAAATAAAATTTGACCTCTAAAAAACAAGAGGAATAAGCTCGGAGAAAAATTACGACGGCACAGATTGGACGGAGGCGTAAATAAAAAGAATATTAGTGGCTCGTGACGTTTCTGAATAACGCACCGCTGAATTTTTCAATTCACCTACGGAGTCTAGGTATAGATCCGTACGACTGGATGGCTTTAGCCGGTCGGCGACGCCAGAAGGAAAAAGGCGTCACGCCTCATTGAATCCAGATTCTACGCGCGATGACGTACTCACAACGACGTAAATCAAAAGTGATCCCCTTTCTCTCTCTCGCTTCGAACGGAGTAGTGGCAACATAAATCGGGAAAGTACGAAAAATTACGACGGAAAGAGAGGGATGCGGGGGAGTGCCGGTGGAAGGTCGGAATACTCTAGCTGCGAAGACAAGCAGATGCGGCGATTAAATTTGTAACGGAAATAATTACCGCCTGGATTACGTAATTTTTGCGAAACGAAGATATTTTGTAGTGCATTAATGCGCGTTTACCTAGAACTGTGACTCATAATTAATTACGAGGAAAAGATCGTTTGAGTAAATTTAGTTGCCAATATTCAAGAATTAAACTCGCAACAAATTTAAGAGTTTATCCAACTTTTTTCTTAACACATTTTTCCTTTAAAACCTCTCGCACAGTCCCTTTAAGTCGCCCCCACGCAAAACTCTCGAATTTCCATGTCCATTATGTCGCTCGCATAAAATTAGCTCACAATACTTTTCCATCATCCGCCGCTTGTAAAATAAAAAAAAAAGCTGAACAAAGAGCCGCGCGAAGGGGGGAAGAGTCGGTCGCGCCCTCTTAAATCGTAATTCGGAATCGAAAATACGGCGGGCTCGCGGCGTATAAAAGCTTCTCGCAAGACGCTCGAGGCGTGACCCTTTCATCGCGACTTCCGCGTCGCGTTCTGATACATTAGCAGCGGCGTCCCTTTGCCCGATATGCCCTTTGCGGGCGCAGGCGCGCGTGCGCAAAAAGAGCCCATCTGCAGTTTAGAGCGGGTGAAGAGGCAGGAGGAGGAGGAGCTTTTTCTCCGTGCCTGTCGAGCCGCGAAATCGGAACGAGTGCGATTCATAAATTATTTAACAATCGGCGCTCTCGACTTCTTGTTCTTTGAGTCCTGGAAATTCGGGGAAACGTTATGGGTCGAAATGATTTTTTTTTTTTTTTTTTTTCGCGGAGCAGCGAACGAGTGGCTTTTTTTGTTCTGCGGAATGTCGGCCGCGGGGAATTCGAGGCGGGCACGGCGCCTTTTGAGGGTAGCTTTTTTTCTGTGCCAGTTCCTCAACAATCGGTATCCGAACTTGTTTGTTTCGCTATTGAAACTGCAATTGATTTTTCCACTACTCTTTACGTGATTGATACCGAAAAACTAGGCATTCTACTAGCTGTGGATTATCGATGAACTCGTTACGAGTTTTTCTGATTTAATATCAAGAGTTATTTTCTCGCAACTCGTATCGAGTACTTTTATAATGAGGTTTAAAAAATATTAAGATATATCCGACATATTTGTAAAAGGATTCCGTCTGAAGCTGTAACTGATACTGTACACTATTTGAGTTCTCTATTTTTAGTTTCTATTGATTATTAAATTTTTTGTGCAGCTTTTGATTCTAAAATTATGATGTAAATCACTGCATGTATTCGCTCGTAAATGATTTAAAGGTTGTTGAATAATGGAGTAATTGTATATGGAAAGGAAGTAAATCATTTATACAGTATAATTTAAACGTACAGCAGCCCTGACCCACTCCTGCAGATTACCATAATTTAATTGAAAAATCCGTTCCCGGAATTAACCCTTATTACAATATTGAATTAACAACACTTTGTACGAAGATACCGCGAAGATTCGTCGAAAGTTATTTCTAGCTCTCACGCATACAACCTTCTTCATCTCGCAATCCAGTTACTTTCAAAATACGCTTGAAGAATCGACCAAAAAGGTCTATGCGAAATGCAATTTTTCATGAAGAACTCATTAGTTTTCATACATTAATGAGTACAGATGCTTCAAAGGTTAGGGTACACATCTAAAATTGTCCGTCTTCAGCCGCGATTAAATCTGAATTGCGTTGAAAGGGGATTCCGGAAGCCCGCAAGGCCCATTTGAATTTCTAAGACCAGCTCGGCGTCCTTGATTCCTTTAATTTGTTAATTGGCCTTTTGGTCGTCGTCTTCTTCCTCCAGCGTTCGTCTTTAAAGCCCCTCGGCGGGCCGACGGAAATGCTCTTTAATGAAGCTTTTCCCAAAGGCGCGCTCCCTTGATAAAAGGAGGAGAGGAAATGTGTACACACATGCACGGGCACGCGCACCGATAATGTTTTGTGTCCGCGTGCTGGACAAACATTGACTCGATAAAGAAAGTCCCCTTACTTTTTGCGAAAGCCTGCTTTTTATAACTGCACGGGGGAGAGTGTCGGGTGGTAGTTGGGATTTGATATTGATTGTGTGTAGAAGGAACGGGCGAGAATTTATGTAAAAGAATAGGATCGGGGGATGAGATGTATACCGCGAGTTGTACTTTTATTTGTGGGCTATATATTTTTTCTGACCTTTTCCGGCATATGTAAAAAATAGCGCGTGAAATTTATTGTTATAGACAGGAAGTAAAAGGTTGTATCTCGACAAATGGTGTGAATATTTTATTTCGAAACTTTGTAGCTGTTTATCTTTATGTGGCTAATAAAGTAGCGAGGTCGAATTTAATATTTATTATTTTACTTCATTTCATTATGAATAGTTAGAAATTGCAAAAAATATTAATTTTTTTATAAAATGGAAAATGATGTTAATAAATGAATTTGCCTCAACCTAAAATTGATGGATTTACAGTAACGATGCATGCTTAAATTTTTGATATTTTTAGCTATGTAGACCTATTACGATTTAGGAATGTAAATGCTATAATTAGAATAGATGGAATACGTCAAATACGTGCATAAATACCGAATGAATCAGAGGGAATTTTGTGTTTCATTATACTGATACACTTTCTAACTCGGTAAATGCAGAAAGAGATATTAAAGAATTCGTCAGAATAATTAAATAAATTAAATCTTTATTAGATGTTTGAGTTTGTATTTTATTGACCGAAAGATTTGTCAGACAGAGCCTATGTGACTTTCATAATTACTTGAATCTATAGTCACGAATATTCTAGCTAAATTTGATTTAGAGTCATAGATGACTAGTTAGCTTCCTTGTAAATACAATATAGCCTGAACGTACTCTCGAACCTAATTCAGATTCAAGTCTAACTTCATTTAGTCGTCTGAGACATGTTTCTTCATTTTTAAAGCCTCCTTACCTGGGCTTCGGCTGATCTCCTCTTTTCGTAATTCGCCAAATAGTGGATATTTTCTTCATAGGGCAGATACGTTTTTAAGAGTTCAAATAATCTGATTAAGGTGGCTCCGGCGTTGCGGGCCGTATCAATGCTTTGCGTTCATTGTCAAGTATTTTTAATTAAGAAAACCCGAAAATGACTAAGATATTAAAAAAAAAAATTATTAAAAATATTAGTCTCCCTAAATTGCGCCTTCCGAGCGTGCAAAAATTTGACAACATAGCAACTCGTGAGGCGATGTAGAACAATTGATAAATTTTTTTTATTAAAGTTGATTAAAGTAAAAGTAATGTCCACGCATGCACAAACGTAATCTTCGGTCGTGACTTTTAGGCAAACTTTTTTTTTCCATATTATGAAGTTTTCTTTCATATTTCATTAGTAACTATTATTTTTTTTTTAATTCGAATCTACAAGTAATTAACTATAACTTTGTACATTTTTTTTACGAATGTTATCGGTTTTCGAGATGGTATAAGCATTACAAATACTTCAATTATGATTCACCCATTAGAGCTAATGTAAAAGTTAATATTTTTGAAAAGTAAACTCTCTTAGGGTTTGATATAAAAAAAATTTTTTAATTTCGAACTTTTTCAACGTATTTTTTATTTTTTTTTTCTTATCGACTTGCTAATTCGCCGGAGCCACCTAATTTGATCAATAACGGTTACATTTTTATGTATAGCTAAATTGATTAGGATGTTACATGTTCAGATTGCTAGTCACGGTAAAAAAAAATTATAAAATTGCTAAATTTCTCTATCAAGACGACTAAAATAGTGCTAGTTTGACTAAATTCGTTATAATTAATACAAAGCTATTAAAGAAGTATTGTAATCTTGTTTTCACGGCTGATTTGAAGAAGAAACACGTGTGTAAATTTCTAGAATAATATGTACACACAATTTAATTCCTTAGACCGTAAGAATGGTCGCAAATTGACGTACTAACAGAAAATTACAATGAATAGTTAGTGTTACATCAATTAGTTTTTGAATAATTTTACAACCACAGTAAATAAAATTTAAATAATAAGGGAAAAAATATTAAAAACGCGTTTTTGATTTTTCTTTATCTATTTTTTTTTAATATTGAGCACACGTTTTTGATATTTCTTTATCTATTTTTTTTAATGTTATGTACACGTTTGAATTCTCAGTTCACTTTCGCAAACTTATAAGTATGCTAATTAGCATGATAGTCAAAAGCAAATATTTGATTTAAGAACAGATTGCCACGAGGCTTTGAGATATAAAAATTGATTTTAGTATATATAAGCTATTTAAGTTACATATTTTAAGAATAAAATCATTTAGATTTCAGATTCTCAGCTGACCATTTCCAAATTTCGTTTCCAAAGTTGATTAAAAATGGCTCGGAACACTTTGGTATTGATTTCCTTCGCTCTTCTTGCCTTGATATGTTTTTTGCACTCAACTGAGGTGAGTAAACATACTGAACTAAACATTTCTAAGATATAAGAAAGATTTTAATTTCAAGTTCTGAAAATGTTTTAAATTGATTAATTTAATTTCGAACTGTATTCTTTTCAATTTATTTTTGTTTTTTATATTTATTTTCCAGGCAAGCTTCGATATTGCAGAATACATTGAAAAAAGACTTCAAAAAACAATTAAGGAGGTAAAATCGTTTTCACCAGTTGTGCACAGGTGAAAGTACAAAAAAACGAATATAAATATTGATTAATTTATAGGAAAACTTAACTTGTCTTAACTACCATGAATTTTGCGAAAGAAGTAACAAACAGTTCCAAACGAGCAACGAACCCAAAGCTATTAGCGCCAATGAAATGGCTATTGAGATGTGCAAGGTTTGTCTTTTTATATTCTGGCATACATAATTATAAACTACATAGTTTTAAAAATTTATAAATGTTTTAACAATTACATTTCACTTTTAGGCTATTTTAGGAGCTCATTTGTGCATCGAAGATAATAATATAGCTTGACTACTTCCTATTAAATAAGATTCTGTAATTAAATAATTTAGCACTTAATAAAAATCGTCGTTTTTATATAATATATGGACTTTCTAAATTTTAATTGTTCACCTTTAATTAAAAACCTCACCTTTAATTAAAGCATTCAAATAATTTTGTGTGAACCAATTTTATGCCGTACTTACAATTTTCAATTTAAAATTTCTAACATTTTATAATAAATTCTTTCCAAATATTAAAATTGAATTTTACAAAAAAAAAAGCTACAAATTTTTCAAAACCTTCTTCCCAGAAATAAATTGAAAATCTCTCTAAAAATAAACATTCAGAAGCTTACTTTATTCGAACAGCGCTTCTAAATTAAATCCCAATGCCAGTGGCAGCTCTTCGACAAAGTAAGTTAACACCGTAGGTCAGTAGGTTAACCGTATGCACATACGCCCGGGGAATGCAACCGCGAAGAAACAATGAGAAATTAAAGCCAGCCCAGCATCCGGGCGGACTTCGACTCGGCTTTACCCCGAGAGTGTCACGATTCCGAGGCTCACGCCGAAGCTCACCTCTCCGGGAAAAGCCACTCGAAAGTCACCCCGCGCTCGGCTTCTGTATCGCTCCCGGCCCTCCCCATCCCTCCTCCTCCATTGCGTATACCTGCATTTCATTTTAAAAGATTTTTACGAGGAACGATACGCAGCACTTTCCCGGGGAGCGGGGGGCGTTAAGAAAGGAAGCTTCCCTGTCTCCCGCCGAAGGAGCTTTGGCCCCGTAAACTCATCGGAAAAGTGGCCGGGTTGCTTCGCAAAATCCGTCCCAGTATGGAGAAGCCCGGCTAAGGTGGCAAGGGAGAGCAGGGGATGATCGCGTGGAATTCACGTGTGTGTTTGCGGCCGCGTGTGTGGACGGGTGAACGGGAGCTCGGGGAAGAGAGACGGCGTACGTGTGGTTTTACGGATTGTGCAGTCGGCTGTAAAAAGGCAATTTTTTAGAAGCTTCTTTCGTGGAAAAATCCATCTTGTAGGGGATAGTGCGGATAGAGTCCCCGCTGCTTTTTGCGGAATAATAGCTGGGCTTACTTATTTTGGGCACGTCGATGTTTTTATAATGAAACTTGCTGTCGAATAAAGCAGCGTGCAGTTTGCATGTCCAATATGGAAGATAATATCAGAGTTCTTATGAATTATTTAATATTTAATATTTTATAAATGCATATATATATTTTATATAGAGCTGCTCCAGTTTTGCATATATTATTTATTTTATAAAAAAATAATCTCTTACAAACGAATAGAATAATTAAATAATTTTAAATTATAGATTAACAACATGTCTCATTGATATTTTATATATTCTTTGCAAATTTTTCTTTAAATGCTTTAATCGAATTTAAATTAAAAAATTAAGAAGAAGCTATTACGCAGTATCTTTGTATTTCAATAGAAAGCTTTGTAAAAAAGAGAACAAACAACAGAATGAAACATACCGCAATATTCGTGAAAGTCAGTTTCAAACAACGGCAATTGTTATTGAATCGCCAAGAAATTTTTACAAAATTGTTCGTTAGGTGCACATTGAAAAATCAACATTTTACGTGAGCAATCGAAAAAAGGTTTTTATAACTAAACGAAAAATGTTTTCACTGAATCAATCAGCCACTTTTTTGTGTATCTGTCAAAAATAAATACAAGCAAATCCAATTGATTCTTATATCTTTATTTATTCAAAGTATTTGCACACCTATAAAACATTCTTTTTTAAATAAATGTATAAAATTAAATTAAACAGCTAAATGAATCCATAACCCTTTTAAGATCATTCAGTCGAACAATGTCTTTCAGAAAAGAGACTCCATTTGACGAAATTTGCCATTAAAAAAGAACCGAAAGATCAAACCTATCTGCACGTCCAGTAAATTTTGCCATTCGACGCGAGACAGCCCGACAAATTCGGAACAGTTTATAGGCGCTTAAACGTCGACGAAGCCGCAGCTCCTATATAAGCCAGAAAGTCGAAACAGCCGATTCGGCCGGTCCGCCGCGAAATCTGGCGCCGCGTGCATGTGCGCGCGCGCGCGCGGACGTATCCGCGCGCGAATCTAATTACCTCGCGCTCGCCGAGAGGTCAGTCGCTCCCGAGCACGGACACTCTTCATTTGCATGCGCGCGCGATCCCTTGGCGAAATGACGAGTTCCGGTATCAACGGCTGGCGGATGGGTATATGTAGCTGGGCCGCGTACGTATATGAATATGCATTCATCCGCTCGAACCTTTTTCCTCCCGGTCGGGGAAGGGTCCCTCGTCTTTTTTTTTTCCCCCCAGGCAGTTTTTCCGTCGATTGTTAGCCGGCGTCAGACCTTTGCGAATCGGAACGCGGTTTGTCACATATGGTCAGCAGTTTGGGGGGGATGGTGGGAGGAGGGAGGGGGCAAAAAGTGTCAAATTGTTCCGGGAAAGCCTGCGTGAGACACGGTATATTTTTTTTTTGCCTCTTTCGTCCCTCTTATGGGAGGAAACTTTTTTTATCGCGGCGCGGAAAAGTTTCGAAAATACACAAGTTTACAGATATTAAAAAAGTTGCGAAAAGGTTACGCAGATTTGCGCGGACTTTTTTAAGCGCCCCGTGCCATTGTTAAATTCTGTGATGTTATTTGCAGTTTTAAATTAAAACGAGAGTATTTGAGGGATTCGTGACCCTTGGCAGCGAGAGTAATTAAACATAAAGTTCTAGTTTTTGAGCAGCGAGGAATTCAATCATTCGCGCTGATTGTTTCTAACTGCGCATTGTGTAAAAATTTACAAGTAGATGGACTTTTTATTCGTTTCGTTTTTACTTATTAACGATAGTTAATAGGTAAATTATCAATCAATTCTCCCAGTTTAATAGGGAAGTAATTATAGGCTATTATGGAAATAATGGAAGTAATAATGGAAGTAAAAAAATTCACGTAGGTAAATCCGAAGTGATGAGCTTAACTTTATTTTTTGGAAACAGCATCCGAGTTTCAAATTTATTATTCAAATTTTTGAATTTATCCAAAAGTATTATATATCATCAGAGTAAAGTCTCACATTAAAAGGGCTTAGAATTTCCCAGCGTCTAATTTTAATTCAAGTTCTCAGCCTTTATCATTTCAAAGAAACAATTACCGCCGCGAGTGCAAAAATGCGCGTAAATTCAAGGCGAAACTAGATAATTAAGTATTCAACAATTCTCCCTTTTTCCCTAAGTGTAAAGTTTCCTTAGAAATTCAACCCCTCATTGCAACGCTAATTCTTTTCCTAACAACAAACCTGTCGCGTTTTCATTGCAAATTCCAACGGCAAACCTTTTAACCCCTTTAAGAAAATTACCAAGTCTCGCTTTACGCATTCTCCCGTTCATCGGTCAAACTATTTAAACGAAACTTAAGCCGCCTCGTCGTCGTCGCCCCGTTATTACGGGAAGCGACCTCGCGTTTATTACCTCCCCCGTCTTCCGGCGAAAAGAAAAAAACAAAGGAGCTTTTGATGCACGGCGGAGGCTCACGAAACACGCTGGAATAAAGAAGACCGGCCCTCGAAAGAATCCAGCCTGCGGAGGCGGCTGAAAGCGCGTGGCGTAAAGATGAAATTGAATTGGGGCTCGAGGTGGTAATGGCGTATAACCGAACGACTTAGGTGCGCTGCGTCCGAGAGACTTTTCGCGGGATCGCAAAGATGCGAGTGATTGTGCTTTTTTACCGGGCATTTCTGCAAAGAGAATACGGATGCGGAATAACGGCTCCGGCTGCTTTACTGGGGTACTTCTTATTTGCTGTGAGTTTAAGAATGACTCTTAGGGCGGCTCGTGAGGTGCTTGCGAAATGGGCTGCGAGGAATGTTAAGATCTTGACATATTTTATAAAGTTTCTTATTTTTGATTAAATTAAGATTAAAACTGATCAACTAGAACTTTGAGAAGTGTTTTTTTGTTCAGAATACAAACTGAATTGAAAATTGAATTTGTAGTCTACGACATGTTAGGTCATTTAATGAATAAAAGTTTAATTAAAAACATTTAACCTAAAATATGTTTTAACCAACATTATAATATAAGTTACAGCCTTTTGTATAATTATCTCTATCGGGTTTAAACACATAATTAAACACTTTTTTCTTCTACCCGGTAAACGTTAACTGGAGCTTACTGTCTGCTTCAAATTAATATTCCAGGGCGCTTTCATTTTATTGCCTCTCGCTGCACAGCCATCTATGCTACTTATCCTTCACACGTATTTTTACGCTCGCAAAAGGCACTGCATATGAAACAAGTCATCTGCTGCTCTTCCGCCTAACTACACCATTTCACTGGCGCTCCCGAAGTCGTTGGAAGGTAGCTTTGATAATTGACTAAGTAAGGGAGAATAATTCTGTCCTATAACGTTGTCGATATTTCTGAAAATTCTCGCATATAATCGTGTTAAGGACGTTGCCTAGTTATAGTTGTTGCGCGTCGAAATTCACGAAGTCGAAATTTGGCAATGTCGCATCGAGCTGATATCGGGCTGATGGTTGTATTTACTTTTGTCTGACACCTGTGTGCTTTCGCCAATTTTTAAAGCAATCTAGAATGACGAAACTGATAGGTGCAAAAAACACGGAGATATAACCTCAAATTACCCGGTCTTAGGCGATCGTGTTGTCAATATTTGAAACACCTAACGTTGTCAAGTCTCCGGCCAATGTGTTATTACTCGTCGTTTTTAATTGATATTTCAATAAAAAACGTTATAACATAGGTTGAAACTTGGCAGAATTATTTCAAAAAGGATTACCTATTGATTGTTTCATACTTCTTAATAAGTCTATAGGGAAATTTCATTTTTTTTTCAATGATTTCGAAGCTGTGCCATAAGAACCCATGTTAAATATAATATTTTCATGGTCTTATATCTCGCGATTTAGTATTATATCACATATTGAAAAAATTAGTGTGTTTTTAGAAAGCTGTCAACGTTCATACATCCAATTTTCATCATATTTCTATAGGACTTTTGTTAACTAGGCAACGTCCTCAAAGTCAAACAATTCTGCAACTTGAAACGTTTCAACGAATAAAAATCACGCGAATGCTAAGCATATAAGTTGGAAGAAAGTAGCCCAGACAAGAACTCCCCACCCTTCCCTTCAAGAGAAACAAAAGAGAGATTAGTCAAGAAAATAGAAGCCTCTCGCGTGCTGAGAGCGAAGAGGCTGTTTGCTTGACAATTGCAGAATCCCCGCGGGGCTTGGAGCACAACAGCGGCAGCGGCATCAGCATCGGTGGCACTATCGCGAATTTCAGCCAGGTAAGTTGCCGGGGCATGAATCGTTCCCCATTCAGGCTGCAGTGCTGCTAATTAACCGTGTGTGAGTATGCGGACGCGCGCGGAATACTCATCACGCATCATAAACGAATCCGAAGGTAAATGTATGCCTACGTATAGTCATTGTGGCTAAAGACACAAATACGCATTAGCCGGAGCTTCCACCGGCGAATCTATTGGCTTGTTCCCTCCGCCGTCTCCCCCACTTTGATAGGATTTGCATATTACATGCGGAATTAGACTTCGGTGTAGCCGAACCATTGTGAGGGGGGTTTAAAATCATTTTCGCCTGTTGTGTACTCGCTGGTGTGCTCGACGTATTGATTTCGGCGTGGCATTCTGATGGGTTTCTGTTTCTTGGCGTTTGATGAATTTGCTAAGGGATTTGCTGCGAGAGGAAATTGATTTTAATAAAGTTTGCCGTAAAAGGTGGCGTATTGCAAATGTTCGAAGTGGGCTGTGGTACGGTGTTTTGAATAAACAATGAAGAAAAGGCGGGTGATAAAAATTTAAAGCTTTTTTTTTACTTTTGAAATAAAAGAATTGTAATCAAAAAATTTTTGTCAATTCATATTATGAAATTGAGACAGACAAGCATGGTTTTTCCACTAATTCTATCTTTGTATGAAGAAAATTGAAATAAGTAGTTAAAAAATATTCGCACTAATTAAGCTTCCTGGAAGACTATAGTAAAGATTAATTTACTACATAAAATACAAGCATTCAAAGTAAATTTTGAAAAAGGTTGATATAAAGCTATTGTTCTATTAAAAGAAAGTTAAAACAACTGGCAAAGAAAGCACGTAGCATTAAAAAATTCCACTTTCAATCATTTCTGCATAAAAAAGAGCACATATACGAGCCACATTCGAATTCCCCGATAAATAAAAATCCCAATAAAAGTCTCATTGTCGGGGGGGAGGGGGCAACAGTGGGGCAAAATTCCGCGTAATATAAGAGGCCGGCTCGCCACAAGCACATAATGCATTGTTCGCAAACACACTCAGAAACAGACACACGCATACACCCACCCACACACACACACACTCACCCGTACGCGTAAACACCTGGCCTTTGCTCGAGTGCAAACGCGATTGGGCGCACGCGGCGTACGTATTTGTACAAGAGTAAGGAGAGGGAGAAAGCCGTTCGCATACATAACAAACACGTGAGAGCGCCTATTCCCCCCCTCCCCTCCCGCTCGCGAGCATATTTACGGGGCTGCAACGAGGATGACGTCGCCTTGCACGTGTGCCAAGCGCCGCGCAATTGTATATGCCCTCTCGTCGCTTGACTGGCAGGTGAATGGTGCGCGCGGGGATTTTAATTAAAAGTGACATTAATATCGCCGAACAATTAGCGGTGCGCGCGCGCGCGCGCGCGGCCCGCTCCCTAAAAGCTGACGCGCGACTTGGACCTCGTTGAATCGCGGCCGCTCGGCCGGAAGAGCTATTAATTATTCGCCCGCGAGCGGAGAAGAAGCGGAGGAAAGCGTGTAAAGTGGAGCACTGCGTGAGCGCGTTACGGCGGAGCTCGGTCCCCCTGCGTCCGGTCGCCTTCCGCTCACGAGGATGATTAGTCTGCGGGAAGGGATTATTTCCCCGATAATTTTAGTTAATTTCGAAGGTCTATTGCGCGAAGTGCGCTGAAGTGATTGATGGAATAGGAAAACATTTTTTTATCCGGAAATAAGTTTTTTTATTTGTTTGTTAGAAAGGATCGTTAATAATTTTAATTAGTTCGAATTGAGTACTACACCGAAATCGAGTTGGACCTAAATTGAAGTTATTTAATCAGTCCAGTTTTAAATGAATTATTAAATTTAGTTGCTAAACTTAAATGAAATTTGTCCGATTAAATTATTTTTGCAGGAGCTATGCTAATAATATGACTATTATATGCTGCACTCCATAAAAAGGGTATTTAATATTAGTAAAAATTATTGAATAATAATTATAAAATATTAGAGTGCCTATCAATAAAACAATAAACCCTAATAAATGCTGATATTTTTGACTCGTACATATCATTTGAAACCTTATTAAATATTCTCCACGGTTGTTCAGTTTGACAAATTTTACCAGAAAATTCGGGATCGATATACACAGAAGTTTCCGGGCTTATCTATTCAACGTAGTAAAACTTTGAATTTCAACTAGTATATTGCACATAGATGTATACGTGTATTAATGCATATCTTGTGACTAAAACTTTAGACAGGCGTATGAAGTTTCAAGCAAGAAGTAAATTTAATTACAAAGGCTATCAGAATTCAAAACTGTAAATAATATGCCTTTGTATTTTTAATTAATTTGTTTCAAAAAATCGAAGGGAAATTCTATATTGTTTATTCACAAAGCTAAAATAAACATGATTTTATAATAATTTTAATTATTTGTATAATTGACTGTAATTTATAATTATTTATTATTTTAATCATTTATGGTTTCATGCGTAAAAATCTAAGAATAACATCGCACAGGATTGAAAATGCGTACGTTCAAGAAAAAAACTGTGTCAAATTAATCGATACTTTGCGTCTATTATTAGTTCAAAATGATTCTCAATTTTTTTTAAATTAAGCCAATTTCCTAAAATAGAATGATTTTTCAGCAACGATAAATTAAAAGCTCGGTTGTATCTGTTTTAAAATTCAATTGGCAAGAAATTAATTTTATTTGAGTTACTCACATTGATTTCAGAGTTTGTAAATATATCAATCAGGAAGAAGACACAAGATGTTCGCACATAGATATGTATAAACAGGTTGACACTACAAGAGGTTGATACTAAAAAAAAGCCTCATATAATGCTGAAAATAGCAATAATAAACAACATAGAATAGCTGAAAAATGTAAAAATTGCTCGTACAAATTTCATTCAAGTGTAAAACATATTCACTTCCTAAAAGAAACAACATCCACCTCGCTAAAGAAAGGAGAAAAGTGCAAAACAACCAAGGAACCGATAGAATCGGTCTTTACAATAATTGATAAAATAGCGGAAAAAACAGTGTAAAAGCTAAATATAAGAAAGAAGTGGATGCGCCTGGACAACAAATAACACAATCAAAAAGTCATCGTATGTCCTATGGTGACAAACTACTTAGGGTCCAACAAAGAAATTTTTTACTTCGATAGAGGAAACAGAGGTAAACAAACATTTACAAACTCCGCGTCTTCTCTAAAGAATCAGCCTAAACATTATGACCCGGTGAAATAACGGTTAAATAGTTTTGAGAAAATGTTATATGCTAGGAATAAAAATGCGTCAACTGAACCATATACAACAGCGAGATCCATGTTCGAATCAAAATCTTGTCAATTGCTGAAATATCATAATATAAAAAGCGAAAAAATCCCATTCCGCATAAGAGCCCGTGTTAAATTGCTAAAAATTGAAACATTTATTTCTCGCCTTAGAAGCTGTGAACGTTTTTGAAATTTTAAAAACCGCTTTTTCATAAACTAATCTACTATTTTCTAAAGTTTCATCTCATTCTTGTCGTTAATTTTCTAACCACTAGAACTACCTTAAGTACTTGACACGCTCAGAATTATTCCAGCAATAAATTAAACCCAAAAAGAAAATCAAATCAGGTTTATAAAATTCCAGGAAAAAATTTTGCATCGTTATTCACCGCGAGAGCCCCGCAAAAGTCTTTTCAGCCATTCATCAGAAATCAACAACCGAGACCGGAACGCGTCGTGGTTCTTCGTACCCCGAAAATCACCAGAAATTTCCCAGTAAATCATCAAATGCAGCCTCATTAGCCCCGCCACTCAATGGCTTTTGTGCGACGGCGTTAAAACCCAGGCAGGTATAATTATGGGCCGCGAGCCGTTCGGAGGGAAAAAGCGATATTATCCCCGAAAAATAACTAGGGCGTGACCCTCGGAGGGCGAATCAATCCGAGAAAGGGTCGCGCCGTTCAAGCGGCCGTTAAACCTGTTAAATTGAACTTTACGACTCCGTCTCCACATGCATACGTCACGCTCGGCTTATCAGATTATAATGCGGGGAGGTAGGCCCATTATCCGGGCTGGAATTGGTGGGCACTTTCCGCGTCGTTTAACTACCGTATATATCTATAACCATTCATTCGGTTTCCCTCCTTTTCCTCCTTCTCTCGACTTGGCCGCGCGAGATTAAGGCTTAAAGCGGGCCGACGAGAGGCGGAAGTTTGCCGCTGACGCGTTTTCCCGCGGACAGGTTTGTGTAGGTCGCCTTTCGGGGCATTTAAATGCGACGCGCCGCGACGTTACGCCGATGCATAAGTATATAATCTGAGCTGCCGCCGCCGCCGCGGAGGTAATTAGCCATTCGGCTCGCGTCACGAGCAAGATGGCTAAATTACGGACCGACTGCCTCCTGGCTTACTTCCCTTTCGTTTTCTTCTTCTTTTTCAGAAGCCGCAGCCTGATCCTTTCCTTTACTGCGGATGATGCAGCGCCGCTCGATGTTACGGTAATTAAAGTCTCCTTGCGGGGCGCGCGGTCTTATATACCCGCGCCCTAAGTGAAATTTCATTTTGCTGTACGATAGGTTCATTAGATTGGTTAATGTCTATAAGTACTTTGATTGCGTTTACCTTAATTAAAAAGTCGGCAAGATTTTCATGTCGGTGAATAAATTAAATACCACTTCTTAATCCACAAAATGACGGGTATTTATTATTAATTATTTATCATTGAATTACACGTAGATTGCATTGCCATTGAGGAAAATCTGTAGAAATGGGGAGGGGCGGGGGGAGCTCGAAGCTCATGCGAGTGAGTGCGCTTATGATGCTCGTCCGAGTGCACTTGCGCTTACTTTCAAAGTGATTTCAGTATAGATTAAGTGCTTCTAAGACTACTGACCGTATGAAGACTGATGATCATCACTGGGTTTCGTTACAGTTATATCGGGCCCACAGTATTCATAATTAGCTGCATAACTAGCTGCAAATGTCTTTATAATGCGCAATAACTTATAATCAGAAACAGTTGTTCAGAAAATGTTGTTAATTTTAAGTAAAAAAGTTGAAAACAGTTGTAATTATTTACAATTAAGTGTAAGAGAATCATTTTTTCGAATTGTACTATTCACGTTTGAAAAAACAGTTGTTTCTCAAAATTGTCTTTAAAATAGCAGTAAAAGTATTCATGATTCAACTCATCAGAAACATTAACCCCAATGACTTTAACTTTCTTCATATTTCGGTACTTAACAATTATGTCTTACAGTTCAAACTAAATCCCTATTCCAAAGTTTATATTATACTCTCCCAGTCAGTTACACTTTACTACACACAGTAAATCAAACCGCAATTAACAAAAGTACAATTACAAAATGCAAGTTTGCTCGAGGTCCTTTCAATACGACACTACGTCCTTAACGATCTTTCGTAACTGCACAGATCTCCAAAAGATAACGAAAAGGAGAGTCCGACTCAGTGACACACTGTACACAGAGCGGTGCTAAACGTCCCGTAACGGATTGACGCCGCCGGCTAGAATACGGCATTCCGAACAGCCACCGGGGACAGCAAACTCGGAGGCTTTATAATCCCCGGCGCCAATCAATGGCATTCCAAGCAATAATGTAATTGGCCCGAGCTGAGCTAATGATAAATAATTGACGGTCCGAGTGGGACCGAGTGGGCGCCTACGGACATGCGCGGCGAGGCAATTGAAACGAGCGCGCGAGTGGGATAATTCAGATAAAGCGGCGGGAGGACGTGCAAAATTATATGCTTCCTTTTTCCGTCGAGCATTTTTTTTTCTTTTTTTTTTTGACGCTTTGAATTTCGGACGATTAGTAACCTCCGCGCCGAGGATTTATTCACGGGTAATTTCATTTATCGGGATTATTTGGCGGTTGGCGCGGCTTATGCGGGCTGCCGGCTACTGTTTGAAATTCGTGAAATTAAAAGAAAATTGTTGGTCTACCGTTACGCGCGGCCGAGTCATTTTGTTTTATTTCGGCTTGATTGAACTGCGGGAAAAAAAATTCGCAGGAGTTTTGAAAAGGTCGCGGGGAAGCTATTTTCCCTGCTTGCATATCGGTGGAAAGCGAATAAAGTGTACTTTTGATAAATGTAAAAATCGTTTGGACGAATTTGCAGGACAAAGCTTGTATAATCCGTGGTGCATTAAGTCGATTAAAATAGTTAATCGATATGAGAACAGTATTATATTCAATAAATACGAAAGCATCATGGAATGGTCTTCGAGGCATGCAATATTTTTTCACTTGACAGACAAACGCATGGCAATGTAGTTCTCCTTATGGAAACCAAGGCTTAAATTAAATAAAAGGAAAATTTACACATTAATAAGGATTAATTAATAAGGAATTTATTGTATAGCCAAGGAAATTTCCTATTAAGCCCGCCGAGAATCTTAATGAAGTTAGCTATACAGAATCTAATGTAAACTGCACCGCTATCATCGTAATATATGGTTTTGATCACCGTAAATAATTGAAAGTACTGCAATGCGATATAAAGCTTGATAAGAAATGATGTGTTGCTAAATATTAATGTTTCATTCTAAAGATTGCGAATTTTAATAAGTCCGTTCAATATAGGAAATTAAAACATAAAATATCGATTTTAAAATATAAAAGCATAGAATAGCAAATACTGCACATAAAAGCTTTATTAAAAAAAAGCACTCCGTGCATGAAAGTTTTTTATTTCAATGTTGCATCTGTGACCGAGATTAAAAATATCAGTTACTCAGCAAAAAAATTAATTCACTCCGTATTCACTTACTTATCAATAAAATAGAAACTAAATTCTAAAAGAATCAGAAATTTTCATGTATTTTCCTAAACTCGAGAGGTGATTCTGCAAGGTAACGACCAAACTTTCGCTAAAAGCGCAATCCGTCAGATTTTCGCGCGTTCAAGAGGATAATCCGAAAGCGCATCAAACGCAAGACGAGCAAACTCATGAAGATGGTTACCGCGACTCTTTGCTCACCGCGGCGCGTTGCGTCGGTCATGCGGG
>UCOM01002887.1:0-21998 GCA_900474385.1 Ormyrus pomaceus | reverse complement strand
GATTAGCACCGCCATTCATGCGGACGTTGGGAGAGACAGAGAGAGAGAGAGAGAGATGATCGATGGGGTGCTTGGCTTTTCTTGGCTGTGTTTACTCGGGTTGCTCGTGCTTGATTAGAGGTGGCGAGGTGGTTTTTGAATTTTGAATTGATTTTTCCGGGAGAGAAATTTCGATTTCGGACTTGAGAGTGGAACGCTTTAGATTTTGAAATTCTTTAATTTATAATGAAATATTTAGCGAAATATTAGCGATATCGGGAGTATTAGTCGAAGATTTTAAAATTATCGATTTGCGATAAACTAATTTAAAAATTTAATTTAATAATTATTTCGTTAGTACGGTATTCTCAAATGTAAAGAGCGAATAAAACTCTCCGGACGTCATCTCTATTTGCAACCTGAAGATTATTTCTGGATTGACAACGGTGCCGAGAAACCTACTTTAAAAACGTGTTCTTCCCACGTTTATCTCCAACAGTACCGAAAGTCTAATTGTACCTGCAAAGCCTCGTAAATACCTTCCTTCACGTCCACGGCGCCTCGCCGACATAGTTTTCGAAAACTCACTCGCCAACCACCAAAAAATCCACCAAATCCAAAAATAACGCAAATCACTCCAAATACCCTCCCCTCGGCCCCCGCAAGAAAGCCCCATAATCCAGCAGCTCTTTACCAAGAGAACGATAAGGCCGATCCCTCGTGCCATCCTGTCATCTGCCTGTCTCGTTCGATCCTCGAAACGCCTCGAAAGCCCTCAAAGCTCCTTTCTCCCGAGGTGAGATCGCGCTTCAGTTGCCGCTGGCCGACTGGCGCGCGCAAATCGGCGAGGCTGATGCTACGGCCCCTCCTGGCCGCGGCCTTTGGATCCATCTATCGGTCGCCGATTTCACTGGTCGTCGCGCTGCCGCCGCAGCCGACGACGGCCGCGGCTGCGGCTGCGACGGCGGCGGCCACCGCGCGCGTTTTTTCCCCGCTCTGCTTTTATTTCGAGAGAGTTTCACCGTCGAGGACGACGCCGCCGCCGCAGCCGCGCTTTCGTTTGCTCGAGGCAGGAAGAGAGGCGTCCCGGCGGCGGCGGCGGCGGCGGCGTCCCCACGAGGAGTAGGTCAGTCGGCTGGGTACCGTTAGTCCCGAGGCAACTGGGTCATTGGGCTGAGCCGAGAAGCGGTGGGCGACGACGACTGCCTCCTTCGCCGATATCTTGACAGGAAAGTCGGAGAGGAGAGACGATTGTAGGTGGACGGGATCGGCTTTTTGCGCCGCGCGCCGATCGGACGCGCGTTTTCGTCAGCTGCGAGGGAATTTTTTTTTTTTCTTTCTTTTTTTTTTACTCGCTTCGGATGAAAGACACCTGCCGACGCGTCGCCGAGTAATGTATACGCTGACTGATGCCGGGTGCTAATGATTATGTAGTGCGGCGATGTACCTGCAATTAACTATGCTCTAAAAAATGCTGTTTAAGTCAATTGATATTAATTGGATTGCAATTGGGGTAAATTAATAAAAAGAGTCTAATTGACCCATTATTTAACTGAAACGTAAAATACAAGGAAAGAAAAAATTTTTATTTTTTAGATAGCTCTTTTATTGCGTTATTTACTGTCAAATCTTATATTAATATTGGTTTAGTTATTAGAAAAATCATTTTTACATTTTTATGTGTTGGTTCGGTTAAATGTTTACTAACCAATTCAGGAAATTCCAGAATCGTAAGCAATCTCTTGAGCATCTTTTATTTAACCGGCATTTTTTAAGCAGCGGAATTTCATCCGATACTTTCCTGGTGCAGTAAAAAAAAAGCCGTAATTTTTAATTTTAGCGTTTTTCTCTCTCTCGAGACTTTCTAAGCTTCTAAGCCAAAAATGAAACGAAGGGCTTAGGAACGGGAAAGTTTTACCGGGATAAAATGAACATAAATTCTGTACTTCAGATACTTTTAAAACCAGATATTTAAATCGCGCTTCGCTTTGTCCATAGTCAAACACTTTCTCTGTGAAAAAAGTGTTGTGACGCCGCATCTCTCCTTCTAATTTACGTTTTGTATCTTTCAAAGAGTAATAATATTTTTCATTCAAACAAAGTAATAGTTTCTATATTATTCATTTTATTATTGTTATTATTATTTTGTATTTTCATTAACAAACCCTAATTAATTTATTTTGAAAATACTTAAAAACACGGTAGAAACCACAGCAATTGTCGCGACTGAGCTACGGTATTTTTATCATAAAAAAGCAATTAAAAAAAAATAACGTTTGAAAGTTGGAGCTTACTCTTTGCATGCAGATGCAAGAGGATTTTAACGTGTTGATCGTTTCTTGCTCGACACACTTTGATCTGTGGGAATCAAGAGGCGAACTTTAAGTCGGCGACTGAACAGAATGACAACAAATCTGTACAAGTACGAATCTCCTTATTTTTGGAATTTTCATTTAAGCGTATGTTTAAACATTTATTTTGCAAGGTTCTGCCCTACTCCGGTAATAATGCAATATTTAAGAATTTTAATACTACCAAAAATAGTTTAACAATAATTTTTTTGAACTTTAAACATTGCAATTTTTTAAATATGGAAACTAGAAAATATAAAGCTATGTGAAAAAATGTGTATAGCTCTTAACATTGGAAGACGCTATTCAAACGATTCAATACTTTCACGATTTAAATTATTTCTGATATTTAAATTTTTAATAAAATTACTTTGTTTACCTTTCTGAACTGTATCACAATGCTCGATCTAGTATAAGCTCGAAAACTTATCAATGTCGGAAGACGGTTGAATAATGAAAGAGGAAAAGAATTGTGTGTTGATTTCCTTCGAATGAAGGTACTTCGCATAACGAATTCAGCAAAGAAAAATGGGTTCAGTGTTTGAATTATGCTTTCTCAATTGGTTTACTGTAAAGAGAAGGTGTGATTTAGGTAGTGATTCTAATCTCTTTTTTAATTTGTAAATGAAGTAGCAGGAGTATAAAAAAACATTACTTTTATTTTATAATAGCATTGTACATATTTTACATAATATTTACATACATATAAATTGCACAAGACACAAGGATCCTTAGTGATGGCGGAAGATTAATTAAATTTCAGTAAAGATTTAAAAATACGTAGATAAATTATAAAACTATAACTATTGAGTATAAAACACGATGGAGACATACAAATGCTAACAAAATGCTAAGAAAATTATTACATAGTTTTGCATCGAACTACATTTACAGTCAGACTTTAAATACTGATTCACCTTGGATATCGCAATCGGTGGGATTTAGAGCACCGTTCTTAATCTATTCCTTGTTAAATTCAATTAATCAAGGACTAAGTTCTTCCTTTTGACCAGTGTCTCAGGTCTGACTGTATATAATAAAATATCTTGAACCGAAGACACTATGAATCAGCAGTTATATCACAGTGATCTCTTTGATTTACATATAAATGTAAAGTTAACATCCATACTCGAACATTGATTTATTTACAACGAAAAACTATTTACAAGCTCGTAAAAATAAATAAAATAGCGTCATAAATGATTTTGTATTGCATCAAATGCTGATAAAAAGTAAATTTAAGAATAGGAAAAAGTAAGAAATTACTTTGTCAGAGAAAACTAATACAATAAAAATAATTTTTATCATCACAAATAAATATGTGAAAAATTTAACAGTCTTGAATTATGTAACGTCGAATTAAATTAAATTTCAATAATTTTATAGCTTATTAAACAGTTACGAAAATATACGTTAAATTTGGTGTCCTTTTAGAGTACTAAAATTTAAATAATTTTAACATTACAGTATTTCAAAAAAGTACAAATTGTTATTTTAAATATTTTGAGAAACATAATTAACAATATTAACAATGTTAATGCAAAATTTTGTCGTTACTAGAAAGATTTTAAAAATCCAGCGCGTATGAACATAGACTTTCAAGGTTCATTTTTAATATAATTTTTTGCAATAATATGCAGCAAATTCCCATTTTCCATGCCATTTTTATTGCAGAAAATGCTTTTTTTCAGTAAAATGTTTTAGTTTAATTATTTTAAAGTTAGTAAAATTTTCTGCATACTATTACAAAAAATATTAGTAACGCATGCGGAAATCGCATTTTCTGCACTTGTTGCAAAATATACTATAATAGTTTCGCACATTACATTAACTTTCTAAAAAGCTTTATATTTTATAAAAATTTTACATTTATAAACATTATATTTGAATAAATTAAACTTTAAATTTTGAAATTTCGTTTTGTTAATTCTCATTATCCTTTTCTTTGTGTACAATAAATGCGCATAGTATTTTAGGAGATTGAAACGAATAATTGGAAGTTAACGACTGAATTTTCAGTTTAGTAGCGTTTTAAAAAAAATTTAAAGTTTACACATATATTTAGTTATATATTATTTTTAAAAATAGAATATGGCATACATTTTTATCGCATTAATAACGTCCAGCGTGTATTTTTTCAGAAATTTTTTGTTTTTGGCGTAAATAAAAATATTTAAAAACAATTCTTTTTATCACATAATAGTTACCACTTTAAAAGTTTTCAAAATATATCAAAAATACAATACCAAATATTTTTTAGAGTATTATAAACTGAAAAATAATTGAGTGCAGTTTTCTAAAAGTTATGAAATTCATCAAAACCTTTTATTTATAAAAAATGCTGTAAAATGGAATATGTTTGGCAGTTATATCATAAATTTTTGTTAATATTCAAAATCTCCTTAACTGTATGAAAATTGTTATTACAAATTAACAAAATTGTAATAATTGAATGATTGCTACTGTTATAAGAAAATTATATTACTAAACTTACATTTTAAAAACCTATCACTGGTCTGTACATGATTTTATACTAAAGTAAAGCTAACAGCTGTAAAGATGATTAATTTGCAAAGCAAATTTGATACTAGAATGACGAAATTCTTTAATTTTCTTATGCAGTCAATTATTCAAATAATCACTGCACCTGTTAACGTAGTTATGTAATTTTTTTACATAAATTTAAAGAAAAATTACAGATTCGATTCATATTTAATAATAGAAGAGCTATATTATTAGACATTATCGTACTTAAATTATACAATATTCATTCTTTTTAATTTAAAGAAAAAAGCGTAAACTAAACGCTTTTAAAAAGTTAAAAAATAACGAATTTCCAGTCATACATATTTAAAAGAATAAAAGCATTTGATCTACGCATTTCTGTAGACTAAATAATATTTTTGAGTAACTGCGATGAATACGTTATATTTACATCACATCGCACCATCTGAGTAAAATCAAAGCAAAATTTTGAAAATTGTGCTATGAATTTTCATCTGCAACCCTAAACTAAGACGTTTCTATCGTCTTCAACACCTGAGGCGAGTAATTTTGTTGAATCATTAGACGAGTTCAGCTTCGGTAATGGTATGATTTCAGACTTGCCACTGCTGTCGTGGTTGTTGACAGGCAGATTGGACATGTGCTTCTCGATTATTCGAGCGTTTCGTGATCTTCGTTTTGCGCAATCGTACCTGTGAGGTAGTGCGTATCTTAGTTTGTCCCAAAACCATGGATCACCCCACTTGACGTAAGTATTCATGTTTAGGTAAGCCTTCAGTTCTGCGTCCAAGTCGTCCGTGTTACCAATATCGCCATACAGAATAACGATAACACGCGCTCTCCCCTCACTTAATGCCTGTAAAATATTAGTTTAAATTAAAAAATTATATATTAACTCCATTAATTTATTTTAATTAATAAAATTAATTACACAAGTAACTATAACAATGTTTACAAAATTGATCTGACTACTCATTTAAATAAGTATAGTTGTTTTTTTACCTGGCTATGTGCTGTTCTGAACTCCATTCGTCCCCATACACTTTCGAGAAAGTTTGGTGATAAAACAACGATCGTCCTCCTTGACTCGTCAACTGAACGGGCTATTTGAGCGGGAATCCATTCACCTGCGCAAAACATAATTACGATTAGGTAAGAGCTGAATTTATAATTAAATTTTACGATCATGAAGTAAAAGTGTATGTAAGCTAAACAGTTTTTACTAATATATACAAAGTAAATTTATAAAAATATAATAAAAAAGAAAATTAGTAACAGAATTTTTTATTTGTGTTTATAAAAATTAATACTATTTTCTAAAATCTTCAACGACAAATAGAAATTTAAAGATTTAAATTAATCAATAAACTCACCAGCAAGCCAATCTCGATAATGCAGGCATAATTTATAGGGCCTTGGCCCCTCTTCAAGCTTTGCAACGATTTCCCTATTCACAAAGTCTTCGTCTTTATGGGAATAGCTAATAAACGCATCATACATTTTGTCCTTATCTAACTCATCTTCAGTAACGAACCATAAACACCACTGTTTCGAGTATAACCACACTTTGATCTCCTTCTGATGCCTGTAGTACAGCGCTGCAAGACCACCTAGAACTACTCCAAAGAAGGCTATCAGCAAACTCACGCCTACAATAATTCCGATCGCACCTTCGCACAGTTCGTTCACAGTCATACTCGAAAGCGCGCGGCCCGTTTCGCTACATTTCACTTCGTGCAATTCGAGATTTGTCAGCTTCTTTTGAACGACACTGAGAAAATTTCGCGCCTCGCAGTCACAGATCCACTTGTTCTTGTGCAGTGTGAGCTTCTGCAGCATCGAGTCATTGGACACGAAATCAATCACGTTAGCGTCAAGCCTTGATAGGCTGTTGTTGTGAAGCTTCAAATCTCGTAGGGACTTGGAAAACACGTCGAGCGACACTACAGAGATGTTGTTACTAGAAATATCTAAAACCGTGACATTCACAAGGTCTGAGCGGTTTAAGGACGGAGTTGTACGTAGCTTGTTTCCAGTCAAATTGAGTTCTATAGATCGGTTCTGCGGATTTACAATCAAAGGCGGCAACTTTGTTAAGTTTCTGTGAGAGCAGTCTACGGCTAAAACTTGAGGCCCGGGATAATCCCAGCAGGTGCACGGCTCGTGGCAAGCGTCTCTTGTCGCATTCGAAATCACTAGGCATTTTAATTTCATTACGGGGACTTCCATTGCTTGGAGGTCCTTGAACTGAGAGGGAGATGCGCACTTAAGACCCTTGCCTATATCAATTTTTAAGAATTTGTGTCGATAGTCTCCTGATTTAGTAGCCAAGTAGCTCAGGAAATCAAGCATCTTGCAATCGCACTTTAATGGGTTGTCCTCTAAGTAGACTTTCAAATATTTCGGCTCCAGACTGTCAATGCCGTTGTTTGCGTTGTATTCTGCAATGGATTTGTCAAGAGTAGTAAAGTTGATTGTTTCTATTTGATTTTCCTCAAAATGAAATACCATCCTCGAATTGAATGCAAATAGAGAAGAATCCTGAAAAACGTGTAAATATTTTTTATAAGAAACTCATAAATTTTATTTTACTATTGATTTAAAAAAAAACTCTTACTGATAAATGAGTTATTTTATTGCCGGTCGCTCTCAACATTTTCAAATTAACAAAAAAACTCCATTCTGGGAAAAGTCTTCGTACTTCATTATAAGAAATATCCATCTCTATAATTTTTACAAGGCTTGAAAAAATTGAAATTCCCTCTACATGTGGTTTCTCTAGAGTTAAGTGGTTGTTAGATACTTTGATTATTTCCACGTTGCCCATATATTTGTGAATTTCGGGATCAATAAAAGATAAGTTGTTGTGAGAGGCGTCGAAAATTTTAACGTTACTTAGTCCAACTAACATAGGCCTGAAAAATAAAAGTTTTTTTTATAATTATACAACATAACGTAATGTTGGATTATTAAAATTAATTAAAGATGATAAGTACTGACCCTGTCAAATTGTTCAGTCGATTATAATTCAAATACAACTCTTCTAAATTAGCGTCTTCAAATATTCCATCAGGTATGGACTCGATAAGATTGTCCGTTAGCCATAAGCTCTTAAGCTGCTTCGCGTTCTGAAAGGCCCTTTTTGGTAAACTAGTGATCCTATTGTTACTTAGGTTTAAGACTGTGAAGTTTACTTGCCCGTAGAACAAGTTAGGTGGCAGGCTCGTAAATTTATTATTCGTAATCTCGACTTCAGTGAGGTTTACGTCGTGGAAAAACTTGTCGGGCAAACTAGCCATCGGTCCCCGATTGTGATTGAGCTTGAACAATTGCAGCCTCTTGTTCTCTCTGATCAGATCGGCCGGCAACTCCTCAAAGTCGTTCTCGCCCAGATTTAGTCTTTTGAGATTGCTGAGATTTTTGAAGATACCGACCGGCAGTGTCTTCAGTCTATTCTTGCTGAGCTCGATCAGCCTCAGTTTAGTCAGTTTGTCGAAGGCTCCGGCCTCGATTTCCTCGATGTCGTTGTTGAACAGCAGCAGCTGCTCCAGATTGGCCAGCTTCTCGAAATCAGTGGCCCCTACCTTCTTTATCTCGTTGTCGGTAATCTCCACGTAATTCAAATACTGCCAGTTCTCGAAGAAGTCCTTGGGAATGCTCGTGATGGAGACATTATTCATCAGCAGCGTGTCTATCCTCAGATCTTGCAGCAGATCCTTGGGAAGCTCGCCCACGTTGCAATCCAGCAGGTGGAGCGTGTCGATCTGGATGTCTCTCAGCTGTTCCCTGGAGATCGTCGAGCTGCTGCCCTCGAGCTTCAGAGTATCCAAGCGAACGTCGGTGAGATTCAGCTTCGTCAGCACGTCGCGAAACCTGAACTCCGTGGGGAAGGCACAGTTGAGGAAGGTCAGGTTCGTCTTGCCGCTCGGGTTGATGTCGTAGCTGGGAAACTTGCTCCAGGCGTCGGTGCTCCTGCACTCGACGGTGATCTCGAAACCCGAGCCCAGGAACCTCAGGCAGGTCAGCTGGAACTCCTCGTTGCCGAAGGGCTGCTCGGACAGGCAGCCGGCCGCCGAGGCCGAGACCGCCAGCAGCAGGCTGGCGATCACGAGGTGCTGGTGGCCGGTCATCGAATTCATCCTGGAAGTTCGCTAAGGCGCAGCATGGATCTGAAACGGAATTGTAATTCGGGAATGAGTCTCGGAAGCTTTTTTATATATTTGAGAAAGCTTAATGGACGCTTGACGAGGGAGATAAGGGTGATGCTCGAGTGACGGATGAGGAGTCGTTAAGATTAGGAGACAGGTCGTGAGAAATTTTGATTGAACATTTTATCTGGGGTAATTAAAAAACGTGTATATAATTTGGGGAGCTTTTTAAATTAGTGCCGAGCGATAATAGTTGGAGTGAAAATATATTAATTGTAGGAATTTTTTTCGGATAATTATTAATTAATGTTGCTGTAGTAAACGCTTATAATTTTTACGAAAGAGGGAATAATAAATTGAAGGTCGTGTGAACCTCCATTTATTTTACTTGACTGGCGCTATATTATGTTGCCCCGTGTTTCCTCATCTTATTATGTTACTAAGTAATGGATCTGCCCTTACTTTTAGTAAACTAATGTATCAACAAGAATAACGATGCTCCGTCTTGAATTAAAAAAAGTTTTTTTTTCACTCTTTTAACTTATTTTCAATCGCGTATTAATTGTTTCGGAATTTTCGGTAATTAAGAAGTACATCCGGGCTTATCTATCAAGTATCTCGAAGCACTTACACGAAGCAAATATTACTGTCAATCGCAGCACTAATTATTATAAAACGAGCGATACGAGGAGGTCAATGATTTACGTACGTAAATAATGTTTTTATTTTTAGACCGCAATTAACGGCGTACGACACGTGGACTTTTTGCGCTTGCGCAGGTAAAAAACGAATAATCGCGCGTCATGGTTCACCTCTCATATTTACTTATTATACTTTATTTGGATCAATTGTGTGCTTTTAAGAAATATATATATATATATATTTTCGATATGCTTATCATTGATAAACTTTGTAATTTAACGAGGCTTTAATAAATTAAGAAAGGAGGAAAGTTTTTATTATCGCTAACTGTACAAACAACATTGAGATCGAAGATTTACAGCTTGAAGGATTAAGAGAAGGTTTATCTTTATATAATTTTACAGAACCACGCTTCGACTTTCAAAACCGAAACTCGTTTTTTTTATTATCAATAAAACTGGTTTTTAGCAATAGCAATTGAACAGCCACGTTTTTGCAACTAACGAGGCAGTCTAACTATGCTATTAAAAATGAAGAGTATTTCGTTAAATCTGATTGGAATTGCCAACTTTAGACTGTTGTTATATTTACTGTATCGTCGGCATTGACAGACCATCAAGTTCAAATGACAAGTTACTTTTTAAACGATGATCCATTCACTTGAATTTTCAATTAGGATAGGTGGTTCGATCTCAATTGTTCTTAATGAATCGTCAGATTGGTTTTTTGGCAATGAGTAATTATTGAGGCATACAGAATTTATGTGATTGATTCTCTGAATCTAAAATATCACCTTAGCTTGAGTCATCGAGGACACAGATTTTGTCAAGAATTTTGTAAACGATCATTTATTTTTAATTTAAAATTTAATACAAAATTAATAAGCAATTGCATTATATGAGCATTAACATGTTTAAATATTTCTAAACCTGTTTAATTAATATCGTACTGCATTAAATTATCAATTGGATATAATAAATATTTGCTTTAAAGTATTTCTGGGTAAACTACTGCTCCTTTTTTGTTCGAGTAACAAAGAGCTTAAGAAACGCGTCCAATTAAACCGTATCATTCCGCGCGAAGCACGTGACTCTTATTTAATTATCAGAAAACTCGACATCGCCAAAGCTTTTCCTGCATTACTCCCGTTTTTCCAGAATCTTTTTTCAGTTAGCATTGTTTTATCGCGCTCGTACACAAATAATTTTATGCAGCGCGTACGCAACTCGGAATTTCCTCGCTGCGCACAAGTCATCGATTTAGATATGTTGACCTTTAAATAAACAACGAATGTATACGAGTTGTACTTCGAAAAATTCATGACGCGTGTTTTCTGAAGGACTTAATTCGGCCCCCTCGTAAACCTAATCAATACCGAATCAAATTTTTTTTTAGCTAAACCTTTTTCGAGGACGGAAAGACTGATTCAAAGTTTGGTCGTAATTAATAAGTAAATTAATTATCATTTGAAATTAATCATCATTAAAACCATCTTCGTATAAGGCAATCAATCATTTTAATATGTTCAAGGAAATATCTATGTACAAATTGTCCTTACAAAAATTGCTAGTCTCTCGCTTTCAGTCTTGGTAAACAGAATTATTTGTTTCCTCCGAAACAGCTGACCCCCTGCCAACCCAGTTATTTAAAAACCTTGTTTAGCGATTTTTATTTAAAAAAATGTATCCGAACTTTATTCGACGTTTATTTCATTCCCGAGTAAAAATTAGTTCATCCAAAAAACATAAAAAAAAACAAGATTCTCTTTCCATCTCGCCCGCAATCCCTCTCCTAACTGCACGCGCATAAAACCACTCCAGCGAAAACTCCTCCGCGCGCACATCATTGTCTCCCCGCACCATCCAGCAGCGGAACGAGAGCCTACAGCTCGAATTCTCAGCCAGCCTATCAGGCGCGCGGCGTCTCCAGCGCGACCCGGTATAATACAAAAAGCCGCTGCTGGCTGCTGCGGCGGCGGTCGCCGAATATTTTTCTGGGCCACCTTGTACGGCGCGGCGGAGGGGAGCCGCCTCGCGCTCTCTCAAGGTCGAGGGAGAGAGAGAGAGAGAGAGAGAGAGAGCTTTTTCGGCGCCTCCGCCGGCCGAGTCTGCAATGCCGCGGTACTTATCGACTCCGGTGCGTGTTTTTCCGCTGGCCGACGCCGCCGCGCCGATAAGTCCGCCAAGCGCGCTTGTAGACTCCGCCGACGAGAGGTTCGATCGAATATACAAAGCGACACGCCTATTACGCGCCACCCGAAGCACGTGCCGACTCGGGTGCTTTTCGTGTGTGTGGACTTTCGGTAAGTTTCGTACTTAAGGCTGTGTAGTTTTCGGGACGGATTCTTGGACGGGAGCTGGCTTTTGGGATTGATTTTTCTTGCGAGAGCTAGTTTTTTTTTTATTCTTTATTGGACAATTCCGTCCGCGGAGTTTGCGGGGAAGTAATTGCAAAAGTCGTCGAGAGACGGAGGATCGGAGTTATTTTCAGGATAAGTAAGAATCTTCCGTGAAAAGATTACGGAGCAAGATGATTGGAGGTTGGAGAGCGCAATGAAAATTCTAGAGGTCTCTATATTTGAAAACAAATGAGAACTTTATTGAAGTAAATTCGCTCGGCTACGTGCGCTGAATTCTGATTGAAAGCGAAGCGGCACATTCGTTCCCCGGGATAGGAGCATAAATTAAAGTCGTTAAAGGCGACAATTTTATTTAATTAACAATGCAGGCCTCCCAGCTGAAAAAAGGTGGATATTATTGCTATGCGCGGCGGATTAAAATTCCGTATTCAGTTAGATTAGGTTTACGATGTATAAAGAGCGAACGTAACTTCGCTGCGCGAAGAATCAACTCATATACCATTGGCGAGCGCGGGAATTGCGCAACTCTCTCTCTCTCTCGCTCTCCGTGCAGCTTTTTATGCTGTAACTTGGAATAATTTTCATATTTGTAGTGTAATGAGAGGAGTTTAATGATTTGTTCAAATATTTTCAAATCAATACGCGCGCTTTTTTGTTTATGTTTCGAAAAAAAATTGTTTCGTTATACCCGATCGAGGGATATGCATATAATGAGAAAATCAATCCAATTGCGTCAATGTTTGATGGAAAACATGTCAGATTATTGATGAGTAATTTTTTTATCGTCTTAATGACTTTAAAACAGATTTAAAACATTTCTGCGCGTGGATAAATTTATATACATTTTGTTAGAATTAACCACGAGAAATTAACAAAATTTAGCAAATTTTTCGCGTTAACTGTACACGTCGCATCGATATTTCACTTCCCAGCTTCATCGCTCTCCGAAACCGCAAAAAACACGAAGATTCCTCTCCGGCTTTCCAAGCCGCTGCGCGCCCAGCCAAAGTTCTCGAGAGAACGGGTAAAAAAAATAAATGAGAAAAGATACAGCGGAAAAAGAACGCGAACGAAAGTTGTTTATATCTCCCCTCGAGAGCTGAATTAAACAAAAATTATTTTTAATTCGTCGTATATATCGCTCGATCGTTTAAATAAATTTGCAGAGGTAAACTATAGTTTCGAAGCGATTTTAACGATTGCAAGGTTGTAAAATGTTTTTCTAACGATTTTTTTTGCGTCGTTTAGCTCGTCGACTTTAAGTCTCTCGGACAGTCGTGACAGACGTCTCAACGGGTTTAAAAATATCGTAAACCACCTTCTCCGCGCCTAAAAAAAAACCAGCCGCTTATCCTTTCGCAAAAAACCGTCTCTCATTATAACGATTAATAAACGGAGAACCACCAAGGAGGTTAGCCGCGCTTTTTCGCCGGAATTCCGCTCTGGGCGTGACGTCACCGCAAAAATTCAGACAGATAAATCGAAACCCGAAAGAAAGTTCCCAGAAGACGTCCCTCTATTACAAAACAAAGTAAACAGGGAAGTACGTGAATGACGGCGAGCTCGCGAAAAAAAAAAAAGAAGTCGCGATAAGGAATTCTGAACGGCATTTCGTGTGTTTATATCGCGAAGAAAGACCGCGACGGCATTCACGCACACAGCTGCGTGTACTTACACACATATATATATGCCGGTCTGCGAGCGATTCTATTTTCGTAGCACTTCGGTCATTCATCGCGCGAATGCGCTTCTCTGGGAAAGTTCGAGGCAGACGATCCGTCTTTTTCGTGGGAGTGCAATTTTGCGACGCGCCGTTTGTTTGTGCAAAGGCGAGTCTATCTGTTTGAGGATAAGTGGACGAAATGAGGGGAGCAAATGTCGCCGTTTGAAAAAGAGTGCGATTTACAAACAGTGCATGATTGGGCGCAAATGCAGGGCTTCAAGGATTGTATAAAAAAAAGCAGCGCTTTATTTGAATTTTTAATTTGTTGAAGCTCTCGCTTTTAAAGATGCGATGTTTATCTCGAAGTTTAAAAACGAGGGAAGGCCTTTTTGAACGACGATGCAGATAAAAAAAGTATGTTTCGTAAATTTCTCTAGTCTCTGTTTATGTACGCAAAGCACGCAACTCGAGATTTGCAAACAATCTGCAATGTTGTAACAGAAAAAGAAGTGCTTGGAATTTATACATCATAAACACGGCGACCTGTAACAATAAAGAATGTCTAAATTTTAATTCCCAGCCCAAACAAATCTATAACCGCAATTTAAGTGACTAAGAGTTCTGATTCAGGCGGCAAAGTGTAAATATACGCTGCAAACAAAAACAAACAAGTTCACGGACTGCGAGAGAGTAAAAAAAGATTTAACTCTTTTCTCCGTCGGGTTCGCGCAAAAATTTGCGCTCGCTTTGTTCGAAACGAGGTCTGCTTTGTGCTCGGAGCTTTTTTAAGACTGGAAATAATGTTCCTTAACTCGGAGAGATAAGTTCGACGTTCGGAATGCCGGTCGCGTGTTCGATATTACCTGCTGGCTTTCCTCTTCAATTTCATGCGGGTCTTACAATTTTTAATCGAGCTCGAGAAATTTTACGAATGTGGAACGACGCGAACGAAGTTTATTAATTTTGAAATTAAAATGCTGGTGAAAGCAACGTTTCTCGGAGCGTTGAAATTTCGGCGAAAAAGTTTCGCATTATAGTACGCGTCACGACTCCCCCTTGCGTTTTTTGGGTACAGTCGAAGTCTGGATAGTACCGTTACTTCTTACTCAGACTGGATTCTCGATGAGTCGAGCGGGTAAGCCGCCCAAAGCAATAAAAACGAAATAAATATGCGCGAGATTTTTTTCAGAATTTTAGTGGTTATATTTCTTTATGAACTATCGCAAAAAATTGGAACTACGTATTTTTAAAGTTTATTATTTATCAAAAAACGATTTTGTTAATAAAAGATAATTAAATTAAGATATTTTATTTAATAAAACTACGATTGAATTATGAAAGAAGCAGAGAGTAAAACGTTGATACATCAGACGCGTTTATCATCGAATTTATATATATATGTATACTTATTCATTGCTCAGCAAAAACGCTGCCTCTGATAATAACTCGACAAATCAAGATCACTCTTCTCAAAGCAACTCGCTCCGTGAAACAATAACGCGCCCTTAAAGCCCCTTAGGTAGTTCAATTTTAAACTTGAAAATGCTTTACGTCGGCAATACGAATATTCGCACACTTGATTTAACGAAGCCCTACTTTCCCCTCTCAAGTGCCGCGCACCAGAAAGGGCGCAGATGCCAAGATACGCACTTACAGCACGACCACCGGCCAACGGGAGAAATTTATATTCCATTCGAGAGAAGCACGCAACTCTTTCGCTTCGAAAATGATTGCACTTGTTTATCTCGCCTGAACTGTCGTGCCAGATATCCCCGACAGTCAGTCGGAGCGGTTTCACAATGATTATACAGCTCGCGAGGAAGAGAGAGACGGACGCATCGCGCTCTCCGTTCGGCAGAGAAATACGTGCGACTCTCGCTGCGTAAATATCGTATCTCAAATTCCCGTTCGTTATCGCGTATATAGATTGAAAAAAAAAAAAGAAAAAACGAGCGAGCGCAACATTTGAACTGCCGCGCACGATTACACAATATATTCGGCCACCCCACTCGCGAGAGCACACTGTTTGCTATACCAATTGAGAACGCTTACCGATCGCACTCTCTTTTAATTCAAGCTCCGATTTTCCAATTTCGAAAACAGTCCGAACGCAACGTTCGCACGCGACAAAAGCACACTGGCGGGTAATCGTTACCGTGTTTTGCTCTCCAGCAGATCCGCACTCGGATAAAGCACTCGGAATAAACGCACGTGCTTTATAAGGTAATTAACTACTCGGCCGCTCTGGCATATCGGGTCACGGACTTTTTTCACACATCATTATAAATCCAGCCTCCTCCACCTCCTCCTCCTCCTCTTTGGCGAATCTGGGAAATTGACTGGTTATCGGCAACGCCGCGCGAAAGAAAGCCGGGCGGCCCGGCGGTTTTTCCTGCGGTCGTACGGAGCGACGACCTCTCTCTCGCACTTACCCGCTTTTCCCTCAATCTCGTCGTCGTGGCGACATGCTCTCCTCCTTCACTATCGCACCTCTCTCGTTCACACACCTCTCGGCGGCGCAAAAATTCGCAAGAAGAAAGTCGCGCGCGGGTGCGCGATCTGCGACGTGGCTCGAGGCCTACTGCCGCGCGAAGATGGAGCCGCCGCCGCCGCCGCCGCCACCGGATTCGCCGTAACCAACACAGGCAGACATCAACATCGCACGCACGCGCGAGCTGCCGCGAGATATATGTTGGGAGGTATACGATACGCGCGCGCGCGGACGTCCCGCGACTGCCTCTCCACTCGACGGGATAGACTCTCGGTATTTTGGCCGCCTGATTTTTTTATCGGGGATTCCGGAGGAGAGCGGCGCGACGAACTCGGAGAGCCGCGCCGCGGGATTACGTCAGATGACGCCGCGAGAGTGCTGTCGGAGTTTTGGGTTTTTTCGGAAGAGGTAGGTATATTCGATCGGTTAATTCGGCGGGAGATCGGGAGAGAGGACGGTGCTCCGGTGATGCCTGTTTTATCGTTCTCGGCTGCGTGTGATTCTGATTTCTACGCTTGAGATGGTATTTTAGTCGGTAAGGTAGAATATGCAAGGGTTTTTTCTTTGTATTCAGATATCCTTGCGAAATAATCGATAGTCCTGTAAAGGACATGCGTATATGTATCGTATATATAATAAATGCACGATAAAACGAAGGAGTGTAAATTAGTATAGATGCGCTCTATTTGAATTAGGCGACAATGATAACTACAATATTTGTAGAAGACTTTTTACTTGTAAACTAAGCAATATTGTGCAAAAAAACATTTCTCTCTAATTTATGAAAAGCTAAAAGATTGAACATAAAGTATCTTACTTTTTGCGGCTATGTTTACGGGAATTCTAAGTTAATTTACGATACCAACTTAATTTAAGATAAAAAAAGGTAAACATTAGATAATGACTCGAAATGATATTAAAATTACAGCAAAATATATTTCATTCATCTTTAATAATAGAATGTGACAGCATAATACAACTTAATTACGCATGTGGCTTCCTATCATGTTAAAATGACTAAAAGTAACAAAAAAATGTTAATTTCTTTTTACAAAAAGAATTCATTATACGGTAAATATTGACTTTATTGCGTTCATTTCTCGTTTGAACAATAAAAGTTTGAGAGGATAAAATTAATATTTGCCTTTTGACCTATTTTTCATTAAGATATTAACGTTTTATATTTAGAATATTACTTGATTAACAAATTGAAATCTTATGTAACAGAAGCATGCGGGTAATGAATTTAAATGCAGAATGAACAATTCTATAAAAAGAAAAGCTGATTAAAATAGATCTTTCAATAATAGACACTCAAAAACATTTCGAAATACCAATAATATTCTAACTGAGCCTAAACTTATACAGTTCAAACTCAATCAAATTTTAACTATTAATAACGAGCGACCCAGAACATTAAAACGAAAATTTCTTTGCTTAATAAAAAATCCAACGTTACAATATATGCTTCTTGCAGCATTTCAACAATGTATCGCTTATCAACAGGCCGACCGCTAATTTTCAATATCGCATTTAACGCCCGCATTTGCATTTCCCATTTCGTAGGATATTTTGCGTGGACAGTTTTCCGACACTGCCAATAATCCGCTCGAATTTTTTTTTTATATTTTTTCCCACTTTAATCTATGACGCGGGGAAAACCTGTAAATGTCAGCTGTTGATATAATAGCATCGAATTTCAAAATCTTTAATTGGAATAGTTTTCGTCAGCCTTGCTTAATCTATTAGTCGATCTGCTGGGGTCTTACAAAATTTTCTTCGAATTTCACATGGTTTTCACGCACTTGATGAAAACTATTCTACGGAATTGGAGCGGAGATGAGGACGGACGTAAACATTCGAGTAAATTTTCTCGTTTACAAATTAGCGCGTGCGCCAAGATTATGCGTCGAGTGGAGATAAGATTCCGATTAATTAAAACATTTACAGCCTTATAAAACTTTCAAAGAGGACGTTAATAAACATTATGTAAACTTTGTATATTAATTTCATTATAATTATTATTCATTTATACCAATTATTTCACTTAATTTAACGATTTCAGATATACTTCTCTGAAGAGGCTTCAAACAACCATTTTAAATGTGAATTTATATTGAATGAAAAATAAAATTTTTAATAAGTAAATTCTGATACATTTTGTTTCTATGAATCTAATAAATATCTTAAAAGTTTTTGCCAAAATAAGTAAAAATACTTACCTGCTTACAAAGCAACTTTATTATAATGAAAATTATTTTAGTATTCACTTCCCGCAGTACAATTCAGAAAATCAAGAGGTACTCCATTCAGGATAATACCTTCCAATACAGGAGGAGATGCGCAAGTAAGATCCTTGACGCCGAATTCGAGAAAATCATGCAGATCACCGTTCGTCGGGCCACTTAGGAACTGAAGGAATTCAAGCGATTGACAATCACAGCTAATCGGATTGTCTTCCAAGAGGACTTTGTGGTACTTGTCGGGAAATTCGCTTGAGTTATTACCTTTTTTGAAATCGATCGTTTTTATTTTGTTGTTTCGAAGATTGACCTGAGTGCCGTTATTCAAGACGTTTAAATCCCAGATCTAAAAAGAACTCAAATATCAAGTAAAAAATAATATGAATTTAAAAAAGAGGTGTTCAAAGATTTCTTACGTACATTCAAATAGGTAAAATTATTGTGTTCTAAATCGATGTAATTCAAGTTTTTATTTGATCCCCAGCCTGGAAAAATTTTAGTGATTTTACTTCGAGCAATCCTTAACGTTGAAAGATGCAAGCAGTTTTCAAAAATTGAAAGTCTGCGATTATTTGGATTTTCCATTGTTAAGTTATTGTTAGATAAATCTACGTCCTCTAACTTTTCCATGTACTTGCAGAGCTCAGGTTCTACGTAAGTCAACCGGTTATACGTAGCTGAGAACGTTTTGACGTTATTTAATCCTCTCAGCACGCCTCTGAAATCATAAATTTTACATATTTAAGCATGTTTTTGTACTCCTAATTAAAATTATTTAAAGAACAATTTATTGACTTACGAAGTCAGATTGCGAAGTAAGTTGTTATAAATAAAAATTGCCTCTAAATTTTTAGTGTTTTCAAACAAGTTGTCGGGCAGGTACTCTAAAACGTTTTCTTGCAAATTCAACGTTTTCAAATTTATTAGACTCTTAAATATACCTCGCGGCAAATTTTTCAGTCTGTTCCTATTCAAATTGAGCGTCTCCAGATTTTCCGTTTTCTCGAACAACTTCTCAGGCAAGTATTCCAACACGTTGTCTTCCAGCCACAAGGTTTTCAAATTTTTCTGACTTTCAAACAGATTTTCCGGCAAAGTCGTCAGCTGATTCTGCTTCAGCTTCAGCATCTCCAGCGAAGTCGCGTTAAGGAACAAGTCGTTCGGAACACTCAGCAGGCGAAGAGCCTCCAGTTCGCAGACGCGCAGCCTCGTCAAATCTTTGAACAATCCATTCGGCAGAGACTCCAAGCCGTGATTCCCGATCAGATTAAATTCCTCCAGTTGTAAATTGTTGATCAGCATATCCGGCGGCAGTATCATTAACTGGTTGACGCTCAATACGAGCCTTTTCAGCTTGGCGAGTTTGCCAAACAAGTTTTCCGGTATGCACCAGAGTCTGTTGTCGTTTAGATTTAGCACCTCGAGGTTCGCCAAGTCGTCGAACGCGCCGGGCTCGATGTTCTCAATCTTGCCGTTGGTCCACTCCAGAATTCGCAATTCGGTCAGATTGCGAAAAACGTCGCGCTTGAATTCCGTGAACGCAGTGTTGATAATCGTCATGTGCTCCATAGTGGTTGTGTAGTCAAAAAAACGAGGTGGAATCTCTCTTTTTTTCGAGTTGATGTACGTAAATTTTTTCACTCTCACGTCGTGCAAGACGTCGTCGGATAATTCCTGCTCGTAGGCGTTTACAATTAGAAGCTCCTTTACGTCGAAGCCGCTGAGCGTCTCCCTTTTGATGCTCGAGTGGAAGTAGTCAAACGCGAGGTAACGGACGCGTTTCGGGCTTAAGGACAAAGATTTGACGACGTTCGCCAGTCTGAGTCCATCGGGATAGGCGCAATTGACGATTCTGAGATGGATATCGAGGCCCAAGGAGTTAACCCTTCGAGCTGGAAAGGCGGACCAACCCGCGGGAAACCATACTGGACAAACGATGTAAATCGAAAAAAAATCGTTTTCTAGCGTCTTGTAGTCCTCCAACATAAAATCGACATTATCGAACCAAAGGGTGCAGTGTTCGGAAGTAAAAACCGATAGTATAAATAATGTGATAATAAAAAAATTCTGATGTGACAAATTCATGATCTACCGCAACTAAAAGTTTAGGAGATTTTCTGTGTAAGTCCTAAAATTATATGCCGAAACACCAATATCACTTTATCACTGCACAAAGATTAGTATTTAATTATTAACTATTATGTTAAATTTGCATTACTTGTGTGTGCACCTGTTTAGAAAATAAATTGGCTGGGTAATTGCTTACTCTTAACGAAGAAGACTTCTTCGACTAAAGTCAGATTTGTACTAAATGTGATTATTTGTCGAAAGTTATGGAACTTCAAAGAGTAAGTTGATGCATAAAGCTGATCTTGTCGCGGAAATCCCAGGAGCCAACTCACTGTAGATAGAATAAAAAAAGTAATATTGTTTATCAAATCAGGTTTTAGGAAGCTACCGAGACCAAACATTCCCGTGCGATAAGTAGGTTGCAATCAAGGGGCGCGGGAGCGTCCCGAGCAAGTATAAGTATATGTATATGTATATATATGTTATGTTAAAATACGAACGGCGGCGACTGTCACCTTATATACATCTAACTTGCTATTTTTCAAATACAGCTATTTAATTTATAGCTTATACTTTATGCAGACAATTTGATCGCGTACTGTAAGAAAATCGTATCCGCAACAAGATACTTTTGGAATCTGGATTCCTAATGTTCTTAACTACCAAAAATGAAGTTACCATAAATTAAATAACGACGGGCCCGCAAGTATATTGTACATCGTATTTCTGAATGATTGATGTAGTTCCAATGTAATTAAACGAGAGATTAATTTAAAATAGAATAAAGAATCCAATTTAAAAAAAGTAACTACTTAGATTTTATTTAGCAATTCGAATTTTTTTCAATTTAGCACATATTTTTCGGTAGGCAAAGTATCATTGCTTTCGCACTATCGAAAGAAAAATAATTATAGGAATTAAAACGAACTTGCCAATAATTTCTGATTTTGCTACTTTGGAAGTCTGAATTACCTAAAATTAAATAATCTATTATCAATTCTAAATAAACTATTACCAATTTTAAATAAATTTCAGTACTTTCATAAAAGAATATTAAAAAAGGTAAATTTTTTTCATATAAAAAAATACTTATTTTTTATTTAAAAAGAGAAAGAATAAGATAAGAATAACTTTTAACTAATGAACTTATATAATTATAGATCAGTGAAAATAAATTGGATGACGGGGAAACTTATACTTGCTTATACATATACCTTTGTTTAAAGGTAATTCTTTAAGATTTCGCAAATTTTATAGAATGTAACGGCTCATTTTGAACTGCTACAATAGAAATTAAATATAAAAGGCTAAAAAGCCAACAGCGAGCAGCCTGGGTGAAACCCAGGAACAGAGGCTCAGGCGGGCAGGCTATATGAATAGCCTTGCCCTTAGGAACCCTAACAGCGAGTAGGAATGTGCAGTTGAAGAAGGCTCTGCACAGCCGTACATGATAGAAAAAGCCTACACTCTCACAAGCTAGGTTCGCGAAGGCACTTGAAGCCTGTACATCAGTCGAGCCTAATACAAACAAGCTAACACAATACACT
>UCOM01002886.1:0-22016 GCA_900474385.1 Ormyrus pomaceus | reverse complement strand
GAATGTATTTCATTGTAAATTTTTACTACATTATATAGCATTTTTTGATACAGAATTTACTTAAATTTTACTATACCATATACCAAAATTTATCCGAATGTATTTCATTGTTTCTTTGTATAATTTTTACTATATTATATAGCATTTTTTGATGCATTGTGTATTAAATATTCCTACAAGTATATTAAATTTTCTGCATAAATCAAGTTTGGCTCCCGATTCATAAAAAATATAGCAATTTTAACTTAAAGATTTTTCTCCGCCTAGCCCTGTAGTAGGCTGGAGATGGTCCCTTGAGATAACTCGACCGGCGGCTAAGTTGATACTCGTAGAATCGGTAAGCGCTTGCGATATCTCTTTTAGGTACAATGCAAGTAATTGGTTTTGTATTTAAAACAATCAGACACTAAAATCGGCGTAATTGAATAATGACAATTTACGATATGATTTCAAACTATATTTGCGCGACTGGAGAATCAATTCTTAATTCCAATTAATGGTCAAATCACTCTATGTGAAGAATTAATATTTAATTTTGTATTCAATTCGTAACATACCGTAAATTTGGTTGAAAATAAACAGCGAGTCTTTCGCGAACAATTTAATAATTCTTGCGCGAATCTAGTGCGTACAATTCAATAATAATATTCCAATCAATTTATAAAAGAACGCGGCTCAACGGAATGGCGGAGTGGCGTAACAGCTGACCCGATATACGCAATTC
This sequence comes from Ormyrus pomaceus, assembly GCA_900474385.1. Lineage (NCBI taxonomy): Eukaryota > Metazoa > Arthropoda > Insecta > Hymenoptera > Ormyridae > Ormyrus > Ormyrus pomaceus. Next base: position 21,292 of record UCOM01002886.1, on the reverse strand, counting down.
AACGACAAGTACGGCACTGTCGAGTAAGCCTTTTCGGGCGTCTTTTATAGGTCTAACAACACCTATGCTTCCCATTATTTCGGTTAATTCGGAAGGGAAGAGTCACAAATATCATTCGATTGGTAGTGGGGGTAAAAAAGTCTTCGATGACAGGTGAGACTGGAAATCGAGACGAAAACTTGTATCCCACTCTGCCTAAGCGCAGCGTTCCGCATCGGTAAATACTGGGAAAATCGGGGGTTCTTTATCTGGTTATTTGTACATTCGGCTTCTGTTCTTGTCTTATTAGATGGACTTAAAATATTTATTTTTCTTATACCATGCTTATGGTATATCACACCTTTTGCAATATCTCAGCCATAAAATTATACAAATACAAAAAATTTTATTAAGACAAATTTTTATTTATTTATTTATTTTTTTTTTTTAAGAATAAGATTTTGTACTGATTAAAGAATTAAACAAATCGGTGTACTGGGCTGGCGCTTTATATAATTTTAGCCAAGACTGTCATTTTCTTCTTTACCATTAAACCATAAAGAATTTTCAAATTTTCTGTTTCACCTAGATGCAGTTGATGGTAACTACAAGAATAGTGTCTCGGTCGATAACACATCCATTTAGGATTTACCAGAGTTGGATAAGTCAAAGACCTGCAAATTCAAAAGCTTGTTGCTAAAGGTAAGTGCACGTTATTCACTGTAATTTATTAACGAAGATTCAATAAGGTTCTATTAAAAATCAAAATATTAAATAATATGAACCTGAAATCTTGCAAAATTTCAAGTCTACTTGATAACTAAATTTCAAAATTATCAACTTATTTTTAGCAGATACTGAACTAATAATAATTGTTATTATAGATTTTAATTATTTATTCTTGTTTAAGTATTTACTGGTCTATAGAAAATGTAAGTAGAAAAGACGATGAACAATATTCTGACCGGTGGCCCTCAAAAAATCGTTAAGGCAGTAGATATAAAATTAAATTAATGTATATTGAACTTTGATTCAATTGAACCATGTATTTTTCTTTTTTTTAAACAATTGAACTATTTAATTTGTTACTTCTTTCAAACTCTATTCATTTTTTGTACTTCTAATTAAATTTTGTAAACTAATTAATGGATGAAATATTTAAAGTATGATAAAAGTTATTCAATTTTTTTATTTTGCCTAATAACTCGCGCCGATACATAGAACTGAGCGTTTAAATTAAATTTTTTATATATTAATTTTAAACTCATTACACGTTACATTAATAAATAAAATGTATTGATTCATTCTGCTAAAGAATAAGCATTTTTCTTTTTTTCCTGATTTAAGTTATGCAGACTGTATTAACTTTAAGCTTTAAACGTCGCGAATATTTTTAATTAGATAATATTAAAAGAAATAAATGATTTAGAAGGGTATTAAACCAACAAATGTCCCCTTTAAATTAGCCGTGAAAAATATAATTAAATAAATAATATATTCATATGTTCTTTTTATGATAATATATTTAATTTTTTGTCAAAAAAAATGAAGGTTTGATTCTTCCCTACCCGAAACTTGCTTGACTCATATAAAATTAAATTCTTTACATTACTAAAAATATACTCTTTAAAAATCTTACAATAGTACCAAAGCCCATCATTTTTATTCCTTAATTTTCTAATTGACATTTATACTTGTTTCGTAAACAATCTTACTATTGGTGCTGCCGCTAATTTATTCACACAATAATCTAAAATATGTTTGCAAATAGCAAAATTATTAAAAATTGTGTAACCAATGGCGAAGTAAAATCCGTATACTGCTATATTGTGAATGACATATAACCTAAAACAATAAAAATAATATGTAAACTCTGTATTAATTTTTTTAGATAAAACCAAACTAGTGTTTTTATGAATTAATTGTTATAAATTTCGAGATGCTTATCGTATAATTTATTTTTTTCTAGTATTTACGAAACTTACATTTTTTGATGTCTTCGAGCTGTATCAAGAGTGGAGAGTTTTTCTTTCATGCAATATTGACGAGCACCCAATATTATATTTTTGATGTATTCTATTTCATCAATATTTAGAAAATCTATTGGAAATATTAATTTATCTTTTTTACTCATTTCTTCCCATAAATTAAGTAAATTTGTATTATGGAAAATCCATTCTCTCGTCGTGAAGTATTGTAAAAGCTCGAGCCCATTAGAAATGCGAGTTTGTATGCGAACCATACTGAAAATATAATAAAACCATTATCGAAAAATGATAATATATTTTGACACAATAAACTTATATTTAATATTTTATTTATCGAACTATATTTTTATTTTTCTGTTCAAATGGTTATCTATAATTAGAAATTACTTACAAACGTCTCTGAAGAAATATTACCATCAAAAAGTCAATCATATATGCTGGTATTATATGAAAGAAGAATACAAATAAATTATGAATAAATTTGGTTCTACGAATATCTCCATCAGGAAACCAGATTGCATTCTCAAATGGATAATCATAAGCCACTGATTTTCCTTTTTGAAGAACTTCACCCCAGGTAACAGGCATAACTCGACTTTGCGTTATGTTATAAACCGGAATTTTACTTGATCTAAAATGCATAAAATAATTTGTAATTTAAAATAAATTATATTTTTATTTAAATTGTTTGTGGTATACACCTTTCTGATTTTTTTCCAATTTTGTGCCCAATTGCTATAAGTGCATTGATGGCTAAATCCACAGGAATTACTTCTGCGTGATAATTTGGATTGCAATGCATAGAGCGAAGTACACCTTTCCCTGCTGCTACAATTAATCCAACAGGTCCATTCAAATTATCTACCCATCCTGGTAAAGGCTCTGACCAAGCCGGTGTTACTAAAGTAAATGAAAAGACAATCAATCAATTGTTTATATTCTGCTACGAATAAATGTCTCTCTTAATAATAAATACATAAATTATTTACGATTGAAGTATAAACGACAAAGGCTATCTTATTAGAAAAAATTGTTTCATTGCGAAAAGTAATGAAAAATATATTTATGTTTACAATTTATAAAAATTAACGTCAACTAACCAATTGATGGTCTTGCTATGGCGCACGGTAAATTAGGAAATTCTTCAGCAACCAATTTTTCCGCTAATCGCTTTGAAAATGTGTAAGTGTTTGGATGGTCTCCAATTAATCTGCAAATAAATAAATGAATGATATTAGATTTTAGTAAAAATATTTCGTATCCTTAAAATACCAAACACATTTTTAAATGGTAATCTTTTTGCTGTAGTTATTCATTTCAATAGTACATTTCGATACTAGTGTGAAAGTTAATTATGTACCTCATGAGACAGTTTTCGCCTGAACGAAGCGAAGGAGAAAAATTGTACGAGTAAAAATAAACTTACACCACTAGTATCCAACTGTATTTTATACCACGAGAGCCGAAAAATATTTATTTCTATTTAGTTAATAATTCTTTTTAACTTACTGACCACTTGGTGAAAATAATATTCTAGATTTAGTACTTTTTTAATAAAAGGTTTTAAATAATTTAAAAAAAATTTCTTGAGACTTGTTGCATTATTAAAAGCGTTGATTAAACTACTCGGAACTTTACTTACTTAGGGGTGATTGTTTCTATAGCATTAATGTCCAGAGATTGAACAAGTTTTATAATATTGTCTGGATCCTCTGATGTATTATATGCACACTCGCAGAGCTCCTCTTGATCAACCTGACAAAATGCTGTACTTAAATGAATAAAGGCTTTTAAATTCCTCATCCCTTTAACTAGTTTCAAAACATTTTTGGTTCCAATCTAAAACATAATTACAATTCTTCTATTAAAACATTAATTCATTCTATGTAATAGGTGGTGGTACAAGATAAACATTTATCTTTTAAGTAAATATTTTAAAATATTTGCAACTAATTCGATTATTTTATTCTAGAAAGCTTCAATCGTCTATGTTTATGCACTTAAATAAGACAAACTTACAGTAAAAGTGGCATTAAAAAAATAATTTATTTTCAAATTTATAAAATTGTATTCTCCAATTCCTCGTTATTTAATTTGTTAAACAAAATGTTTATGTTTGAAAATTTGCGCTGACAACCGTATAACCCGTTAGAAAATTACTGCGCATGCTCATTACAATAACAAGAACCTAGAATTTGCACTTTCGGATTGACAAAACCGACACTTCGAAGAGAAACTCAGGTATAATTTTTAATGAAAATAAGAAAATAACTGTACATGCAAAACACCTACGTAGAAAATATCTTAAAATTCTTAAGCAATATCAATATGGAGCTCTAAATTGATTACCTAATTAGTTGATATTTAAATTGTGTATCATATTTATTTTTTAATTAATACTTTATTCATAAACACAATACAAATCAAATTGATTATAATAAGTTGTTCATGTAAATAAGTGCATGTTTATGCCAAAAGATTTATAATTCAATTATAATATAATTATAATATAATTCAAATAATGTCAGTAGCACAATCTATTGTAAACACCTAGAAATATCAGTATTATCGTAAATAGTTAAAAATAGTAAAGAATAAGAAACTTAAAGTCACAATTATGCAGTCGACTCTGTACCTCCAATGTAATGTTATGCTTTCTAAGGGAAACAATACTTACTGTATTCATCAATATTGCATCTTTTAAATTTGATTCAAGCTTTAGCGTAGCTGCACAGTGAAACGCAATATTTACTTCTTCTCTTAGAAGTTTTTCTTGGTCTTTAGTAAGTCCCAAATTATCTACAGTAACGTCACCATTCAATGGAACAATTTTATTAAGAACATCCGGTTTGAACTTTCTTATTCTATTGAACATCTACAATAAAATTAAAATTTTTTCAATTAACTAATAAAAAAAATGATTTAAAGTAATCTATGCTAACTTAATTCCTATTTAATCTATCTTCCGTTAAATTTACATTTATAATTTATATATTATGATTTAAAATTGTATTATGAACAAGATATAATGAATTAGAGCAAAATTGATATTTAGTTATAAATTAAATAGTATATTACGCACCTAAGGAGGTAAAGAATTGGCAAGCCTATTATAGCTCCTGTAAATTGACACCAGAGCCGAATGCAATTTACCCGAACTATGGGCTTGTCATTTTACCTCCCGAGGAGCGTATACTATTTTTTTGCCTAGCGAGGCCGCAAATGCAACTTTCTCAATCTGGGCGGGAAAGTGGTACTTTCTCGCCCGGCGCCGGATCTAGAACGTTGTATTTTCGGCCCCGTTAGGCAAAAAATAGTATACACTCTTCGGCAGATAAAATAGAAAGTAAGCTCATAGTCCTCGCCGTCGGCTCAGGTGTCAATTTACATGAGCTATGAGCTTGCCAGTTCTTTCCCTCCTTACTAATACACACCTTGTCCAGTAAAAAAGAAAGCCTCAGATCACATGTTTGTCATCCTCGGCTTCGCCTCGGCCGAAAATTACTTGTGATCTGAGACATTTCTTATTTTACTGGCCTATAGGTATTTTATATATCATTTCTTGCCTATTTTCAGTGTGGATACTGAATATTCACGCACGATTGCAGAAAGTAGATTACTTTGCGCATTTGCGCGGAAAGTAATCTGTGAGGTGATCCTTGCACGGGAGTTTTTGTCGCCCGAGCGAAGCAACGACACCTGTGAGAGAAATACTTGCTTCGCACACTTGCATCGAAATATATACTACTTTGTTAGTTTAAATTTAAAATTTGAAAAAGTAATATTATTAACATCAAGTTTTAATTGGTAAGAGTGCTTTGCCAGGTGATCGAGGTGCCACCAAACGTTAACATTACGCAACTTAGGTGCAACGTAGGTTGTACTTGGGTAAAGGTAATTCGTTCGGGCGACAAAATCGATTCGAGCATATCACTTTGCGCCCTTCTGGAAATATTAGATTTTAGAAATATTAATATTAAATAGGTAATTAATATTAATATTAAATATTTCGAGAAATATGATGTTACTAAAAACTAATAACAAATAATATAGTTTTCCCTATTAGTGTAACTAATATCCAAAAATACTTTTAAAATAGTTTCACAAAGAAAAGATTGAAAATGAAAAAATAATCCATGAAGAAAATTTGACTGTTGTAAGTAGGCAAGTTATATAATTCTGGGATGTCTTGAAATTATTGTTATGGGTATTGTTTTTATTTTCAACGTTCTCTTCGCGAAACCTTAGCTAAAACATTCTTTGTTTTTCAAAGTAAGCTTTCTTCGTGATGTTCTATATGATTTTCAAAGTTCTAGGAGGCGCCACATGCAATTCAGACTTAAGCCTTTCCGGCAAAGCTCTCTTTTATTACATTATATTTTCAATTTTCACCGTAAAAATGTATATATAACTGTTAATAGTTAATTACTTACCGCTAATTGAAGAAAATCATTTGTTCTTTCTTCTACGGAACGACCACGTTTAGGTCTCATTAAAACGTAAATTTTGTTAAGATCCGAGCAACTGTACAATAGTTTTTCAATCAGAACTTTTCCCATAAATCCTGTACCGCCAGTAATAAAGATGCTTTTTCCCGAATAAAAATCTTGGATTGAATCTGTTTCTTCCATCTTTAAAAAAAATAATGATATTTAAATAATATAATATGAGAATGTATTAATTCATGATTGTAAACCAATATATTTGAAAAAAACGCTTAACGATTTTTTTAAAATTGGTTTTTGCTCGTAGATCTGCTTTATAAGCCTAATATTTAAAAAAAAATGCGCATGTCTATACTGACCTCCTAAGAAAGAACGTCCTATCTGATAAGAAAACGTCCTATAGATAGAATGTTCTTTCTTAGAAGGGTAGTATAGTGCTCTCTTTAATAATTAGTGCATGTTTTGCTTTGAAATCGTCGCAGATAGCGTGTTTGAGCGTTTATTTAATTTGAGCGTTTACACTTTTTAGTATTGCAATTGATTTCCTGGATATAATATCATAATCAAAATCAATATGAGATGATCAACGTGATAAATTTAGCGACGTTTAGGCTCAGGTCTCGGTTTGGACAGTAAGATTTTTATCTTTGAAGTGAAGTTATACCTAACATATACAGGTTGAAATCCTAGTCAGTTTGAGGACATTTCTTTAAAAAAAATGTTTACCGGAATTTTCGATGGCTGTAATTGAACCTGAACCGTTGTCAATTTTAGTAAGTATCATGATTGCGCGGAGTGCATGATTTCTGAAAAGGTCGGCTACCTGTGGGTCTCGCTCAAGAATTCGCACAACTTTGGCAGAAATCGAGGTCTTCAATCTCGATCGGTAAGAGAGAATATAATATAAGTTCTTCAAACTCTGAATTCAAAGGTTCTAGTGCCTGTGAATTGAAACTACCATCACTGTAACGAATACCATGTGCTTTGTTTATCTCCATCGCTAATTAGTACCATTTGAGAGTATAAATAGAGAAACATTAAATAAAATTTAAAAAAGATGCCATAAAAGGTAGCTTAACCTACTGCGCATGCGTAACTCTCTATCAGTTTGGCTTAGACTTCGTGTGAATTTAAAATATCAAAAATGTCATTTTTAAGATTTTACTTGTTAATTCAGACGCGCATCGTGCGCCCACATTTGCATTCGTTACTCAGTTTTTTTTTATAATTCGAGCGTTTTTTTGATATACTTGGCTCGGGATCGATAAATACTCGAAAAGCGAACGAATCCCGCGTGGGATTTTTATAATAAGGAAAATAGAAACTTTTGCATCTTATTATGAAGTTAACAGTTTTTTGGAGTATTAGGTAAGTAATTTGAGACATAGGACTGTCAAAATGACTGTAAGTGATCTAATAAAGATTAATAGATAGGCAGATCAAGCAAAATTTGTATACTTGTAATTTAAACATTTTCAATCGTTGAATATTTTTATATAACAATAAAATATAATACATGGCTGCGCCTTTTCAACAAATTGTTTTAACAAAAAGGCAGCCTTTAATCGAAATAAACTAAAAACTAATTTAAATTGAAAAAAGTTCAAAATTTATTTTAGTTGAAACGTTATAAGATGACTTTCATTTAACATCTGGTTTAGAAAAAAATTTATGTAATACTAAGGAGAAATCATTTTATAGTATAATAAGTTAAAGATGTAAACATAAAAAAGAGTGGTGCCTGATTTTTGGCTACTTTTAACAACGCAATCACTTTTTATAGTATTACTAATTTTGAATCAAAAAATTATTTTAATTATTGTAAATTTTATATTAAGGAAAACAATAATTTGAAAATTCAACCGACATATTTAATAATATAAAAAAATTATATCAAATTGAAAATTGAGTTTTAGGGAATATGAGAGTGCAGATATAAAATATACGCGTATTTACCGACATTACAGTTTTCCAATGCTTTGTAGTTTTACTTACAATTTCTTTTTCTTTGTAGTACCCTGCTATATATGAAACCAAAGGACATTTTAAAACGAAATATTTAAACGGTGAAAAATTAGATTGAAAAATTTGAGAAACTGTAATTGTCGATATCTCACATCCCGTTAATAAGAGTATTTTATAAGAAAACATTTTAAAATTTTTCCTGAGTGTACTTGAACTAAGATATTTGTATATAAAAAATGTAAAAACCGATGATATATTTTTACGTATCCTCTTCTGTTTAAAATTTGTTTTAACCTTTAGAGGACGGGAATTTGAGATTTTTTATTTCTCTTGCTTTTCTATAGAAATTGGATAAATGTGATATCTGATATCTCAAAACTACCATAGTTAAAGTGTCTATCATGGGCATGGCCCGTATAGGGGCCATCCCGTCCTCTAAAGGTTAAGAAGTTGCACTATGCTATATGTATATATCTATATATACACGCAGAAAACTTTCACTCGAGGAATAAACCTACAAACACACGAATTTCATCGTCAAACATATGGATTGTAAGAGAATCTGATCATTTATATATGTATATATTGCATATGTGAGGTATTGTCATTTTTATTTATAGTTTATAAAAACTTTACAGTACATTTAAATAAACGCATAGATTTTTAGGCGGTTTTCCCTTTTTCATTTTTTTATTCTTTTAAATTAAAAGCTTCCACAGTTTCCAATTTATTTTCATTTGTAATTTTGTAAGGGTACAATTAGTTTCATTTTCACAACTATTTTTTTACTCTTATAAATATTACGATATTTAAGTTAGTACATAATATTCGAAACCTGAAGAGAATTGATTTGCTCATGGAATTTTTTGTTCCTTACTACGCAACTTCTCAAAATTTTCCAAAGCGGAAAAAATAAAAATAATCCCAATAAGTAAAAAAGATAATTAAAGAAAATTAAGCCTATGGATATTTTACGAGTAATATTGACTGCAGTATTCAAAAATTGATAAAAAAATGTTTATAATTATTTTTAAAACAAACTTTTCTTGCTTTATTTTTGACAACTAAATTTATTAATAATATTGAAAATAAATGTAAACATTAAGAACAACTTAAAGCATAGACATTAAATATAATTTAATATTGATATTTATTTAAAACTGTAAATACAACTAAAGTAAAAAGTTACAGTTATGTAACTTAATAATAGAAGTTAATATAAAAATTGTTATTTTAAAACATTATTATGAGTATATTGTTACACTTTATAAAACTTTTTGATAAAAAAATCCGTAAAAAATTATTGTTTAAAAATTTATTTGAAATCAATTTTAGCGATAAAGTCAAATCAATATTTCTTTATATTTATTTTGTGTTTATTTGGCGTTTGATTACTCAGAGTGTGCTGCAATTACAAATGCACTACAATCGTACGATTCGGTCAATATTATATCATACAACTTTCTCAATTCGCGCGGCTACTCAAGAGTTTTTAGATCTTCACTATCACTTACATTTATTGAAAATAAAAGAAAACTGATTTATCACATTCTTAAATATACTTATACTATCATACTAACCGTTGGTTAATTATTTGTTTGATATTTCAGACAGGAAGATAACACTAATATGCTTGTTTTATAAAACCTGCCTGTACGTTCACTTACTTTCGCGACTATCCTTGCACTGTGCTGTTATGATGACCAGGTATCCCCACTCACTGGAAGCGAAACAAGTTTCCTCCTTCGAAGTTTCAGTTTAAATTAAGTAGACAAATTCGAATAATTCATAAGTAAAAGTAAAAGAATCGTTAAAATTTTTGAACTTTAATATCTACAAATCTTATTATTGCTTTAAATATGTAATTCATTAATTATTATTTAATGTTTATGAACATTAATTTATAATATTTTATTTTGGGGCTTAATTAATAAAAGTTGTCTACATTATTCATTTTTTTTTATTAGACCAGTTTTTAAGTAATCATTATATTATGAACATATTTACTCTTTTTATAAATAAAGACATTAATTTTTTAATCTCAAATTTATGAATAAAATAACAATTTTAAGAGAAACGGCTAAAGTCACGATAAGAATAGTAATTGTGTGTAATTTTAATAATGAAAAGAAATGAAATTTTTATTTTAAAATTTATTTTGAAGGTATATGAATTTTTTTTTTCAGAAAATAATAATTATGATTATTCTGTTGTAATATTAAATTTAGGTCAGACGTTTTTTTTGACAATTATTTTTCATTATTTACATGAATTATAAATTATAATTGATTGATAGTTAAAGATTTAAAACATTTTAATATTTTTAGTTATTTTACTCACCATTGCACGAACATAAACATTTTAATTAAAAAGCTGCTACTCACATTTTTTATTCTTTAACTTTTTTATTTTGAAATCGACTAATAACTCATCTAATCAACTATAAATAGCTCGTTTTTTCTAATATTGACTGGTACGCATCATTTTGTTTACTGTTGTATGTCCAGTACAGGTTGATTTGAAGGCATACGAAATTATATTTTCATTTTAAGTTTGCGTTAAATATACAGTTTTTGTATATTTGTTAAATAAATAGAATACTATTTCAACACTGTTCGCTAATTATGATATTTGAATGAATAAATTTTTGATAGTGGAAGGTTTGAGGAATTAAGAATAGAATTTATTATTTTAAATAAACTTCATCTATATATTTCAGATAATGATCGAGTCAATGATACAGCTGAAATGATCTCCCTATTCTACGAGAGCAATATTATAATATAATAATAAGAATTCTGTGAAGCACAACTTTTGTAAGCAATTATTTTTTTTGTAAAAATTTCTATATTAAAGATCCGTGACGTATACGAAATTAGTCGACGGGACTCTTGTGGATTGAGTATGGATAGTTACTTTTCGTAGATTTTGGATCGTTAAAATTAAATCTGACCCTAGAAATTCTCTAGCCCTTCGAATTTTCGAAAAAATTGATGTATTATTAGGGAATTCTTTTTAGTCTTATTTAAATGGATCTGCGCATGCGCATATTTTTCGCGTCGTCGTGTAAAACAACTATTTCGCGAACGCAAAACAAGCACGAAAGCGAGCATCGCAGATTCTGTCAAAAAATAGTGGTACACGACGTGTACAAGGCTTGATTTAGCGCACGCATTTTTATTCAAGCGTGCGCGAAATTGAGCTTTGCGCACGGAGTGTCTAAATTTATTTTTTGCTTATTAATAAATTCTCTGATTTATTTATTTTTAAATTAATGACCATGAAACGTTAAAGTCGCTAAGATTTCGTTTGAAGTCAATTTTATAGCACTGTAAAGATTAAGGTGGTTCTATTAAAATAATTCACCTTCTAGCAAATAACTATGTTTCTAACAATAAGGCCCATTTGAATAAATGCTAAGACACGTGTCTTCTTTTTTTTTAGTTAAAAAATGACCTCAAGCAATTTTACCAAGTTTCATGGTCCGATAGGTTTTGTTAGTTATTTAGCTCTGTTGGACAGTCAACATGGAAAAAAGTTTTCATGGGCTTGCGCTACACTTTCATCACGTTATAGATATTGTGAGCGCTCAACAAGGCGCTGTATCGTGCTGAGTGGTCATTGTGAGATACTTGCATAGTGTATTGGCCGTGTTGAGCAATGGAAGTTTAATACGTGACGTAAGGACGGCGCAGGCGCGTGAAAACTTCTTTACTAATTTTGCGTGCAAAATAAATATGCCTGTTTAGTTATATCTGCTCATTCAATTATATAATACAAAAATAGGTATATTAAAAAAATAGGCAATTTTCTATCTATCACTTTTATTTCTGCTATTAAAAGTTATAATATTAAAAGTGCTAAAAGTTTATATACAGTCGACAACGTTTTTTTACCCATTTAGATCACTTGATAAATAGAAACAATTCGATTTTGCTATTTAAAAAACCATGCAAAATTAGAAGCGTCTAAATCTAACGGTTTTTAAATTTTAAAATTTTAAACGGACTGTCAGGAAAACGGTTGACCATGCCATTTCTAAACGACTTGTTGCCGATGCTTACAAATCTTCATGATGATAGCTTTCATCAAAAAGAAGAAAACAGATTGATTTACCTTGCAGTGAAACTGCAATTGAGATAGATACTATCTTGGATCACTAAATTTTTATAATAACATAATATTATCTTTGAAAAAGAGGTTAAAATGGAGTGAATGTAAGTAAAAAATATTATTTTATGAATAATAATAATATAAAATTTTAATTTTCAGTTTCTCCACGACTGCAAAGTGCCATCTAGAACCTAGACGGCGCTTCGGATTTATACAGGTACCTACATTACCAATATAACTGTCTTTGACACCCTCTTAAGCTCAAGAACGTTGGAAAACCTTAAAAACTCAATTTTTGACTTCTATTTTATAGCTCCGATTATTAAAAAAAACAATCTAAATAAAAAATATCAAAACCAGGCCGGCCAAGTTTTTATATTATTTTTAAGTCAGATGAAGATTAATTAAATATAAAAGTTATTTTTATATTCTACACATCCATGGGTTACTGTGTATCCCAACCTAGGTTTAAATAAATATTGAAAGTTATTTGATTGTAATTTTTTGTTTCTTCAATGCTGTTCTTTCTAAAAACAGTAAATGGTAAATTATGACATATTTGTGCTTTGTTGATCATTTTACCACCATGATGAAAAAATATATTCCATACCATCCCAATATTTACAAATATTTAGTTGAATTCGATACTTTAATGATAATAAATAGTTTTGGATTAGCTGAATCAGTTATTAAGCGTTATTGCATTATAATTAATTAGTACATGTATAAATTACAGATTAAACTTATGTTCATATGATAAAATCTATAAAATTATTCCATACTTTCTATTAAAAGATCACAACCATTAATAAATATTTAAAGCACCTCAATTAATTAAGAATTCAGTAACAATAAATTTTTAAGAATTCGATCTATGTAAGTAATAATTTTGAAGTTCTTGTTTCAAAGGATCAAATTTATAAATTTAAATGTGATAACTCTGGAAACCAAAATTTTTAGTAACAGAAACAATCATATCAAATGAAATCGTAATAAAGAACTGTTGCTGGTCATTAATTAAGTCAATTAAAAGACATCGATTTAATTGGCACATTTTTTACAGAAATTTTTCTTTAATAAAATTGAAAAACTCTACAAGTACATTTTGTTTTAGATTTGATATATTTTATTGTACGTAAATTCGAAACGAAGAATACCAAATAAGAATACAAATTGAACTAAATTCAACTCGAATTTAGCGAATTTGAAAAAATATTTTACTACTACTTTTAATAATTTAAAAATCGAATTTCAAGCACCAATATAAATATTTTAATAATACATTATTTTAAATTACATTAATTAATAATGAACATTTTAAGGAATTATGTAAAATAAGAACAAGTTTCATGTTTGACAAATCCAAGCGATGATAAATTGCTTAATGTTTACCTCCAGATTGTGTCCCGCAAAGCGGGCAAAGTATTTTACATCTATGTACGATGCACTTGTGTACATTCATGTATTAGGGGCTCCTTTGCTCTCTCATAGAACGTAAATGGCAGCTCCAATTTTGACACATCATGCGTCAATCTATTCGTTATGTTATTAGGTATCTTACTGATGGACATTATGTTTTACGAAAAAAAGAGATAGGTGCTGTAAAACTGTATCCTTTTAATTATAAATAAATAAATTCTCAGGTTTAATAAAATTTGTTATCATGATTCTACCATGAAATTGTAAAATTAAGATTATATAGAAAATGAAAAATCCGACCGCGAGCATAAGTATAAGTTAATGATACAGTCGGAGGGCTGTTTTTCAATTATATATGTGTGCAGTAAATTTCAATTTTCATGGATTACGTATAGTTGATTATTCAATATAAATCTTCTACTGTTACACATTATTGACTTTTAGAAAAGAAAATTTATTTCTTATATTTTAAAAATCTTTGTTTTGCTTGTAACAAGGTATTTTATTGTTTAATATTCTTTTTATTTTTATTAAATTATTGCATGTTGATACAATCATTCTACAAATTTTGAAAATTAAAGCTATTCCTTGAGATTTTTATATATGTTAAATTGAATTTAATAAATTTTAAGGTTTGCTTATTGTTTTCTTCGTCGTTTTACAGAATCAATCAGATTTTTTAATATAAAAAACGTATTTTTCTGATATTGAAAAAGCTTTTGTTGTTTACTGTTTTTGTAGATTCAATAAATGTTAACGAATACATTTTTGCGTTTAAGAAGTCAGCTTAATCCTGTCCTATTTTTACTATTATTTTATTGAGAACAGCGGATATCTTTATCAATTAATTTGTACGACACTTCAGCTCTATTTCTCAATATTAATCTTTCATATCGACATTTTATTTTAAAATTTAAACATTCTTAATGACTTAAAAGAAAGAATTTTAATAGTTAACAAACATTTTCTTCGATTTTGCAAAATTTTAGTATTAAATGCTTCAAGATTTTCGTATTAAATGCTCGCAAATTTAGCTTTAATAAAGATAAAGGTTTTCATTTTTTCTAGAGCTTTGATTGAAAATCGATTGTATCCAGAAAATAAACTACATCTTAAATTACACACGTGCTTATGCTGTTTGTTTATTGCAGCTTCGATTAAGCTGCAAAAGTATAGTTTATAATCTCTGCAATCTTTATTTCATTTGAAGTTAAAACATGCCTAGGTCGTTTTAATATTGCATAGGCTAAAAAGGTAAACGAATTTTTGTGCAATTATTTATCGATAATCTGATTTGCAGCTGGCTAAAACAAAAATGTTGACTAAAACAAAACATAGTTAAGAATTTGTGAATCTGCGAGCGAGCGAGAGAGGCAGAGAGCGGTATAGAGAGCGGTGCCCGGGAATCAAGGCACACACAATTTGCGCAGGCGCGACTTACGTCGTTTCATGCTGGGCTCCACGAGGTTGGAAGACAGAGATAGTTACGCTGATCAGTAGTAGTAAAGAAGGCATATTGAGAGAAAGAGACAGAGACGCGTGTATGTGTGGCATAAGAAAGAGAAACCGAGGTAGTGCTGAGAGAGATAGCCGTAGAAACGGAATGATACAAACAAAGAGAGAAGTATGAACGACGGATGCCTAACAAAGATTGAGGAGAGAGAGAGATAGAATAATATCATCCGTCTGTAGGCGCTGAAGCTGTCCTGGCAAAGCAGTCTGCGTCCCGGGATAGCAGAATCAGGATCAGCTTTACCGAAAGCTAGCTTTTAAACGCTTTCGAATTTTCATTTTGAATAAAATGTATAAGAGAAGTTTTAAATATTACGCTCTTGCAATTAACTTGTTAATGAATTGATTTGAAATTAAGTTTAATTTCAACTTTATATATAAAAAGTTGCTCCTTTTAACGGAAAACAGTTTGATTATCTTTTGTTTCATGTTTCGAGCTCGGAGTTTTTAAACAAATTGTAATATGTTTGCAATTTCAAGTGCAGAAGAGAAGCGAATTTGGAAAATTTAAATAGTCAACAACACAAAGATATATCAAGGAAATGAAAAAAATCTTCATAAAAAATGGTCTGCTACTGACCGTACAGTTTATAACTTTGCTAATTTCTCAATGTTTTACAACCATAGAAACAAAAAATGCCAATTCAAGCGAAGGTATGATTCAATTTTCCTAAATAATAATTTTTATTTTAAGTAATGTTCTTATTTTTATATAGTTTGAAATTGTTCAAAAAATAAAAACGATAATTAAATTATTATTGTTAATTTTACAAGATTTTATATTAATCCTTGTTCTGTTACGCAACAATTTGTTAATATTTATTTAAAATTTGTAAATAATGCATATGCAATAAAATTTTGAATTAAAAAACAATTTTTAATTTAAGAAATTGTGTTTTTTGACACGAAAATATCAAACAAACTTAATTTTTGAAAATCAAAATTTATAAACATTGACAGTTTCTGCATTTTATTTACAGTAAATAATTCTGCAATTATTCATCTATTTTAAACTTTCCGTCAAAACTGTATTTATTTATTCTTTATTTATTTATAAGTGCAATATATTAAAACATTTTTTACTTACACTGTTTATACGACATCACACCGTAAGGTACAGTAAAAACAATATTCTCAATGCCGTTAAAATCATGTTAATTGAATTTTCCGTTTTAATAAGAATTGAAATTTGTTCAATTAATCAGAATCTAGGCTTTTTAATCACCTAATTTGAATGATTTTTTTTTTAAACTACACGAAAAGCGCAGGCGCATTATGACAAAAAACGGCCGTAAAGAGTAGTTTCATTAAAAAATAGAATCGTTAAAAAAAAGTTTTAATTCATTACTGTTGAAGCTCAATGATCAAATAAATGTTTTTAAAAAAGTATCGCGGTGCCCGGACGCTTACATGATGTTGGTGCGACGCGACACGCGCACACTAACTTGTGCGCTTATACGATCTGGTGCATGTGCTTGCGTACACGCAGAGAGAAGTGCGTGCATGTTTATGCGTAGGAGTTCGTGAACAGCTTTGCACATCCTAATAAAATTTAATGGCCTTCTTTATAGTAAAAAATTTAATTGAGGCTTTAATTTCAAGACAATCGATTGGTTTTTCCTTGAGTTTGGTCAATTATTTTTGAAAAGAGATAGAATTGTTGAGATGATAGCTTTGCCAAAAAGATTATGTCCATTTATTTGATTCTTTATATTCGAACTATTGTTCGAAGTATTGTTTCAAAATAAAATCGTAAAAATAATATATAGATTAAATTTTGAATTGCGACTAAGAAGAATCAAATATCTAAACTAATCATTTTTCAGAAAAATATTGATTTGAGAATAGCAATGTAATAATAGTAATACGTTTTCCATCTATATAAACTATCAAAGGTCTTTACAAATGCTATTTCGTGAAGAATATTTGTAAAAACAATTTTATATCATTATACTTGTTACTATATATTACTTATTTCTTATACTTGTAAATAGAAATTGAAATAATTTTTTTTCTTTTTAAATTTTATGTAGCATTATTTTACAAAATGCAAATGCAATGAAGTTAATGTAACAAAAATGCGAAAGAGCCATCCTGCATTATTTAACCGTTTATCAATAATGAAATTAGAACATGTTGCAAAACATTTCATCATTTCAACAAAATCAAACGGTATAAATTGATTGATCGGATAAAATGTACTAAAATTCACTTCCAATAAGTATAAATTAAAATATAACAATTATTAATGAATGTTTCTAAAAGTTACAAATTCTGAAGAATATTAAAAGAAATGAACAAAATGCCTTGTAAAATAATAATAAAAATAATGCCCAATACTATTTATATATTATTCTATAATTATTTTTTACTCAAATATTTCTTTTTAATAAAAGCTTTTCAATTTTAGAAGATGCTTAACTTTCTTAAAATATTTATCGTATATTTAAAACCGCGCTTTATTTATAGTTAATATGTCAACTATTTCTTTAGGTGGTAACCTTTATAGCTAAGTATTAAGTTACGCTTATTAAATTGAGTTGATTAAGGAAAATTGATACATCATAATCTTGGTAAAAACTTAAGTGTGTTATGAATTAATATCTAATATTGTCTACAAGTCTTAAAAGGAAAATAATAAAATAAATTTTAAAAACTATTAAAGAAATTATACTAGTTGTTGAATCTTTTGTAACTGGATAATGTCTCACTTAGGTTTTTGTATCTTTGAAGAATTTCTCAAATCGGCTGTCAATTGGTTGATCCACTCTAATTAATTTTTTTAGAGTTATTGGTGAAATCTTACGTGATGAAATACAAAAAAGTTGTATTTAAGCATAAGTATAATTAAAATCTATATCTGTAAAAATACAACTTTTTTTATATATTATATGGTTAACTAAGGTAATCTAGAAGAATTTTGAGACATAAACTAAGCTCACATATAGTAAACTTTTCACTTTTGAAATTTGGCTTTCCAGAGAACTAGAGTTTCTAGATTTTAACTAAAATATTTTCCTCATACTTTAGAAACATTTATGCTTACAGTAATAGACTTTGATAATTTACAACTGATAATTAAAAAAAATAATTACTTTTAATCCAGGCACTTTTTACTGTAAAAATACTTTATAATGGAAACACATCTAGTCTATTTTATATTGCGCTGGATTGTGAAAATAAATATCAAATTGCAAGATCATTTTGTACCTAATTCATTAATTTTTTTTTTACAACTTAGGGGTATTGGATAAATAGTTAATAAGATATGAATACAAAAATTTAATTACTTTTTACTTGATTATGTAAAAATTACTCTATCAAGCTCCGGGTTTAAAAAAAACCAATATGCTTTGCGTTTTCATCAACTAAAGAAAAACGTAGATAACGTAAAAATTAAAGATAACATTCAAATTTTTTACAAAAAATGAAAATAGTAACTTTTCTAATTTCTTAGAAAAATTCGTTCGAGATACTTACTTTTAATAAAAAATCTTTAACTTTCATTAAACCGAGCCAAGATTCTTATTTTTTATTCGCTGATTTTCACAAGCGATTAAATATTCGTTTGTCAATAATACTTAATATGTCTCCTTTCTCATTTAAAAAATATATAAAAATCGACCTTTTTGCAGAATTTTAATGTTATATTCATGGTAAATTTTGCTTTGGTTGTAACTTTTGAACAAACTGCGATTTGTCGATAATTTTTTCCAATTGATAGGTTTTGATATCGATTTTCAAGTGAAATTAGTTTTTTTTAAATTATTAATTGTAATATAATATTAGTTTTTATTATATATCAAGTGTTTGAAATGTTCTGGACCCTAAACCTCTTTGGAAAGTAAGAATTTTTGATGAAAATGTCAAATACAAAAGTTGTTCAGTTTTGTAAGATGAACTTCTTAGTGGAATGACCTTAAATTTGACATACATCTTTATTTTCGAGGTTACTTAAAAGTAAACTTAAGTTTTTCAAATAGAAGCTCCTAATGTTTTACCCCAAACTCTGAAAAAGTTCAGACATGTTGTTATTTTAAAAGAGGATGCCCATTGACTAATGGCAAGCTGCCCCGAGACTATTGAAAAGCTTATTCATAGCTATATTCTCCAGGTTATTTCTGAAAGTTTAAAGTCTTATAAATTCTTTTTCCCTGTATCTCCTCATATAAATTTTTTGCTAAACTTACAGATCTTTAAGTGCTCTAAATGACAGAAAATGTTTTTTACGTTTCTCAGCGTTACCGCAGTTTTTGACAGTGGGGGCATTTTCATATGAGGCGTGGGCATCCTCCTTTAACCTTCTGACAGCCGGCATTTTTCCTACTAAAAAAGTGTAACTTTCTTGAAATTTTCCATATAAATGTTTCTTAAGTAATAGTATATGTGGGCCGATCATGGAATGACGCCATATGGCGTCATGCCGGCTGTCAGAAGGTTAATAAAGTCGCTGCAGATCAGATACATCGTGATCCTCCAGCACGATCGGCGGGAATGAACTCCACCCTCGTCACCGAAAAATCCGGCTGATATTTCTTTAAAAAAGCCATTTTAAAATTTCGGACTGACGGGGATTCGAACTCACACCATACGCGATGTTTGTCTTGGGGGGCAAGAACATTACCGCTTAAGCCAAATACCGCTCCTCATATTCTATCTAATATATCTTATTAATTTCTGTTTTCATATGCTTTTTGTATATTTGCTTTCTCGAAGTTAAAACTTTGTAACGGTACCAATTTTCAAATCCGAAATTTTATTGAATTTCGTTATTTTGTAAGTTCCTGCGTCATAAAAATAAATTTTTAAAAAATGTATTGTAACGGGATAATTTTTATAAATAAATTCTCCAATATCTATTTATTTATTTTTAGCCCAGCACCTCTTATAATTCTGCTCTTGCTTGCCGCAGCGTTTCCTCGTCAGCTAAATCTCCAGCTAGGCTAGCTGAAAACGTCGAAACAACTAGTTTTCGGTAGCTGGAGGATTCGGGGTAGGAGCTCGCATGGGATCACGAAATAGTAAACACGCTTATAATATTAAATGATCTGAGGCGTGTATTTGCGGGAGTTATACCACTTGTACTTTAACGCATAATTTACGATCGCTCGCACGAGTCGAGGCTTTTCGCTCGAGTTATATGATTACCTCTGAATCCTTGATCGTATATCTCTGGAGAATATCGATCGGTATTTTATTTTGAAACTGCATAGCAAACGATAACATACAGTCACTGTCAAATAGCAGTCGGGTTTCTGTACAGTAAAGACTTTCAATCATTTAATAAACATATTCATTAAATTAAACGCGATCACAATTTCTCCGGTCCCTCGGGATTCCAGTTTTCCGGGGTGCTTAATTTTTTTTAGTAGAAAGTACGTGTTTTATGAATTATCATGTTTTATGTGGTTTATATTTTTTACGGTATTATAATTTATGGTGTTTATAATTTTTTATGTTGTTTTCAATTTTAATAGCGTTTTTATATTTTGTTCGTTTTTTATGGTATTTTTATTTTTAATACTGTTAAATTAATTTTTGACACTTTCTACGGTGTCTTTATTTTTTTCATTATGCATCTTTAAAAGATTGCTGCAATATTGTATATATTTTTTTATTATATTTATTAATACTTATTGTAATCCCCGTACGTAAAAATATTATAGTATTCACTATAGTACATACTATATTCATTATCATAGTAGAACTATAGTAAGATTATAATAAATACTATAGTAAACGTATAATAATTTCGTACCACTATAAGGGGTTACTGTAATCCTATACTATAGTCTTCAACTATATGGTATAATTATATACTATAATCTTTACTACAAGAATATAATCCAATACTATAATACATAATTATAC
>UCOM01002885.1:0-22027 GCA_900474385.1 Ormyrus pomaceus | reverse complement strand
GGGGGGGGGGGGGGGGGGGGGGGGGGGGGGAAGGCCTTCGCCGAAGCGGTGCGCGACTCGCAATTGGAATAAAGGAAAGGCAATTTGAATCGAGAAGAAATGTCAAGGGGGGAATTGACTTGTTCGATTTCGAGGATTTCCCCAGGACCAAAGGGATAAAAAGGGCGTAGATGGAAGAGGGATATTATAGATTGTCAGATATTCGAATCTCCGCCTTTCAGCGGCGCCTTCGGAGTTTTGCGGAATGGCCTCGGAACCCCGGGAATGGCTTTAAGATTCGAGTGTCGCGATAAAAAAGCCCCGGCTGAAATAGTTATATTCGCGATAGCATCGCCGGCGGCCCCCTCCTCCTCCTCCTCCTCCCTGGTAAGCGCGACTTTTCCCCCCCGATTAGGACCTAAGAACTCGGGATAAACGCGATCCTAACTTCGCGCCTCACCCGGCTTATTAACCCCCCCCGCGACATTGAATCGAATGGGGATCGATTCGACTGCTGGACGCCGCTGCTCCTCCTTAAAGGGGGATACTTTCTTTTGGATGATATGCCGGGGAAACAAAGGAGAAACGCCTTTCTTTGCCAGCCGAGTGGCTTTTAGTCGGAAACGCTACGTTGGTAACTTTATAACTTCATAGCTTCCCATAAAAAATAAGATTTTCATCTTAACGATTTTAAAGAACAAAAAAAAAAAAAGAAGAAGAAGCTGTAAAAGGTAACTGGAGGACATTAAAAAGCTTTCCGGGGGAGGGCTGTAAACGTATTAATATTTAATTTTTAATACAAACTTTTACAAGTTTATATTCGAGTATAGGTAAGGCAGTTTGCGCAAAGTGTTTTTTAAAGAAATTTCTCATTTCAATCCTCTCGTTTGAAATGGCATAGACCAAATTAAATTACAATACCGTTGATTCAAACCGAAAGAATATAATTCTATACGGTACAAAAGAGGCGAACTTTCCAAAGCGGCATAAAGTATACGGTACTTTTTAAAGGCAGGAAAAAGCGGCGCTTTTAAATGGCAGAGCTTCTGCCGCGTCTTCAAGTGAGTTCAAGTCGGCTGGAACAAAGGAGGATATCCTTTTGTATAAGCGGTTGTTTTCACCGAGAAAAGAGAGCGTCGTCTCGGCTTCGAGCCCGAATGCCGCGCGGCGCAAACGAAACGCGCAAAATGTTTTCATTGTTGCACTAATACGTTAAAAAATGCGCGCGCCGCGCCGCGCGAAATGCCGGGAACGTAAAACGAGTAATAACAATAAAAGAGCTGCGGGATATGAAAATTCATTTGCAAAATATGTGTATTTACTTGTGTACAAAATGCGATTCGCGTGTTTTGCGAAACGAAAATTCAGATTTGAAAATTTTGTTTTTGTCGTTGAGTTATATTATTTTAAATTGTTATAAAAAACACGAAATGAGCTAATAAAAATTACATTTTGTTTTATAAATATAAAATAACCTTACACATTGAAATAAAATTATTTTTATTTAAAATTATATTTTAATTCACTTACTAATTCGCATTAATATTATTTACCCAAAACGAAGGCGGCAGATTTCGAGTGAATCTAATTAAACCGACTTTCGGCGCTCTTACAAACCGCATTACATAAATTAAACTTGATACAAACTCGGCGCAATTATTAATTTAGACGCCCCGATAACCGAGAAAACTTTGAAAACCGAACTGCAGCAAGCTAACCCAGACTTGAGAACTTATTTTTCACTACGACCACCCTCCCAATTTAGCAAATTCCAACGATATCCCTCCAAGCAAAGTACATACGAAAATCCGCCGACATCATATCCGAATCTCTGTTTCGCAGGCACCTACAGCACAGCTTCCCCTTCATCGATCGGACTCGCTCGGCGATCTGGGGCTGGAGTTACGGCGGCTACGCGACGGGCATGGCGCTGGCAATGGATTTCGATGGAATTTTCAAATGCGGCTTGTCAGTTGCACCCGTGACCGACTGGACACTTTACGGTAAGAGCCCCCGGGCGGCGCGCGCTGCTTCTGATATCGCCCGGCCGCGCGGCGGCGTATCACTTGCAAACTCTCTCTCTCTCTCGCCCGCCTCTTAAAATATACGAAGCGAGGCGCCGCAGCCTCGAGAGGAGGCTGTATTTGCGTGTCGCTGAAAAGCAGTTGCCCGATGCGCCTGCTTGCTTTTGTATACGTACGCGGCTGGTTTTTTTTTTTTTTTTTTTTTCGTTTTCGGATTTTAATTCGCGGTGTTAAAG
The DNA here is from genome assembly GCA_900474385.1 of Ormyrus pomaceus. Lineage (NCBI taxonomy): Eukaryota > Metazoa > Arthropoda > Insecta > Hymenoptera > Ormyridae > Ormyrus > Ormyrus pomaceus. The sequence goes on along the minus strand of UCOM01002885.1, from coordinate 19,788 downwards.
ATTTAATTTAGCTTCGTAATTTTTTTTTATTCAAATGACGCAGTAAATTGCGGCAGTTAAAAGAGTTACCGGGCAAAGTTTTTTAATGACTGGGGACTCGATAAATTCAAAGTTACGTTAATGCCGCGGCGAAAGGGGGGTGGGAATTTTTTCGCGTTTAATTTATTTTTCCTCTCTGGCATTGTTCGATTTATTTATTAATGTCGCGGGAAAGTGCAGTATTTAAACGCTATCCAAAAACAATTTTCAAAGCTTAATCATCCCAGATGCGAAAAAAATTAGCCTCCCTCCGCCCTCAACGTTCTCCGAACTGCCTTCTAAAAATCTATATTCCATTACGACAAGCGATAACGGAATCGCGTCCGCGAATTTGCATAAAATTGTCCTCTAATAAGATTACCTGCATCCGAACTGAATCCTCATCCCGGCATTATGTACGTAAAGATTTAGCCTTGCTTGATGCGCGGGATTAGATTTTTCTTATACGTATAAATCTCCTATCTATATGTAAAATAACTCAAGCAACGGGGAGGGGGGGGGGGCGGCTTTCCGGCGGGGCGAGGCTTTGCATTTTATAAAATTTGCTTTGCACCGGGGGAATAATCGCGTTTGATTCTCGGCGCATTTAAAAATCGAGCAAAAGACCAGACAAACGGGGGAAAAATATTTCGCTCGGAATCAAAGACGCCTGATTGCTGGGCTTCTCTTTAGATCCCTCGCGTTGATATTGGTCAACTAGAAAAACTTGATTGCCGCTTCAGTCGCAATATTTCAGAGGAGCCGCGCGCGAGTATTCCGGAAATGCTTGACAGGCTTTCGAACGGGGATATATACGAGTTCTTTATTGCTTTTAAAAGTGTGGAAAAACGAACGAGCTTTTTCGAGGGCATTGCCGCGCGTAATAATGAAGCTAGATTATATTGTACTCCTCGGGGCTGGAGGTGTATACTATAAATTCGAGTTTAATTATCGATAGCGTTCGCAAAGTGCGTTAACGAGCTGTTTAAAGCTTTTCTAATTATAGGGAATTAATGCTCGCTAAGTGTAATGAAAAGTTAATTGAGAACGGCGAGAGCTGTAATTCTGCAAAATTAAAAAAAACACTCGCAGCCTGCAATTGTACAACAGTTGATTATTATTATTATTATTTTTTTTTTTTTCAATGAAAGGCCAGTTACAATCGAATTACTCGAAATTTAATCATCGTTCGAGAAGTTTTTGAATTCGCGCTGCACAATGCTAAAGTTTCATAATCGTAATTACACCAGTTAGGGTCGAGGAGGTACTCGAGAGGCTCGCGGTTTTCGCGGTGTATTCCGAGTGCTATCCCGGGGAAGTGTCGAGAATTACTCACCGACACGATTGCGGTATCAATTATTGAAGTGCTCTCCCAAGTGTTCCCCGGATCTTTTTCAACTAGTTTCATACTGTTTGTATCTTTTGCTCGGAATTAGGCTGCCAACGTTGGTTTGATCGACCAGTTCGATTGTACGGCAATAAGAAAGTCTTTTCAACTAGAAACAATTGATTTTCAAAATCTCAGGGAAGGGAAATGCGTCTAATCTGTAATTTACGCTAACAAAGTAGCACAGCTGTTTATAAAGTTAAATTGAAGCTCGCATTGCAACTTCGTATGGCAAAGTACTCGAGTTATAATTAACTTCTTTTTAACGCATAATTACAGAAACTTTTTACATCGCAAGTCATCGAACATGCAGCCCCGAAGACAAACCTTAATTAAAACTGCTTCGCGCCTCTAATTCTAAAAAGCGGCAACTCCCGCACAATACTCCCTCCTCCCACACCCCGCCTTGTGTATACCTTCCGAATCCTATATAAAACGCAGCACCTGACACGGACTAATTACACGGGCGTCGTCTGCATGAATGGGAGAAAAGTCGCCGGAGCCTTCGCCTTTATTACAGCCTGCAACGGCGCCCGCATCCTTACGCAGCGAGCCCCCCCGCTTGATTCCTTTTTTTCTCCCTTTCCTGCCTTTTTTTTCCTGCCTTCCAAGAAAACTCATTAATCTTGACTCCTCAGTCGGCGAGTGCCTGCGAGGTGTACGCACACACACACAGAGAGACCTCGGGGCTGATTAATTAATAACCCGTTTTAATTACAGATTCCGTTTACACCGAGCGGTTCATGGGCCTGCCGACGCTCAGCGACAATCTGGGGGGCTACGATCAGAGCCAGCTTCTCAACAAAGTTGACAATATCAAGAATAAGGGGTACTACTTGATTCACGGCACTCTCGACGACAATGTTCATTACCAGCAGTCCATGCTGCTCGCCAAAATGCTCGAACAGAAGGATATTCTATTCAGACAGCAGGTTTGATTTTTTTCGCAGGAGCTTTTGAGTGATTTTATTTTATTTTTTTTTCATTCGAATTTTGAAAATCTATTTGATTGAAGAGTAAAGGTTGAAACTGTAAATACTGTGCATGTAATTAGTTAATCAGAAAATGCACTTTGAAAAAAATTCAAATTTTATAACTAAATTATGCTAATTTTACGTATTTTTAATCTTAAAAATTTGAATAATTTCCAGCCCAAAAGCGTAATTTTAATTAAAAAAGGTCAGACATTAGCGTTTAATAAAGTAATAAAAAGTTTTTTATTTAATAATATTTTAATAATTAAAAGACGGTATTATACTTTTACAAAGATGGAACAAAGCAAAAGATGTTTATAGCCTCTCCTTTATCTGAGTTTTAGAAAAATAAAACTTTTAATTAACTTCTTTGATCCTTTTGTTTGAAATTTTAATAAAGTGAATCACTATACAAGTATTCAATGTATTCAATTTTATTCCAACATTGTTGTAATATAAAAATAAAAAGATTTTGTTAATATTATTCTGTACATATATAACAATGAATATTTCGTCTTTTTTACAGACTTACACCGATGAAACTCACGACATTGCACGAATGCGTCTTCACCTTTATCATTCGATGGAGAACTTTCTGGATGAATGTTTCAAAACAGCTTCATGATTGGAAAGTGGCCTACATCGTCGTTGAATGCGTTGTATGATTTGTACATAAATGTGTACAATACTGTAATATGAATGTTTGTGTAAATAGTAGATCTCAGAATGATACAGGTAGCAAAAGAAGCAGTCATTAGTTCAAGAAAATTGCGTGTAATGAAACATTTTTCATATGAATATTTTTTATGAATCACAAAATGATTATATTATGAGAAATAATGCGAATCTAGTTGAGATTCTACATGAATGAATTTGTATTATCCAAGGAAGCGAATGTTCTTTACATAATTGTAATTCGTACTTAATAACTGTTAAACAAATGTTGCATAACATCATGAACGAATTAATGCGAATTTCTCGTATGCTGTTTGTTATATTTTAAAAGTAATGAATTTAAAGCAAAATTTGTTGACAGACAATTTAAAACATTTATATTGTAATTTCTTTTGATGATGATTAAGACGTCGTGATGTTAAGTTCCTTTATTACCTCGTTAATTTTTTGCGAATAGGTGAGACACCTACATCTTATTAAACGCTAATATTGTTAAGCTACTACTTCACGATATGAATGTGTGATATAATGCACAATAGCATATATGTACATAAAAATTATAACAGATTTCAGCGATTCAAAGTTTTTTAATCCAACAAGGACCATTACAACATTTTTGAGAATTAATCAAAATAAATTTATTAAAAAAACTTGTTAACTTTTAATATTTGAGGTCTTTAAATAGTGTAAATATGAAAAACCATTTCATCCAAGTATAATCGAGGTAGATTTTTAGTAGGATCTGCTTTCGCAGACTTACATTACAATTAAAGAGCTGCTTGTATAATCATCATCAATTATTTGTTAAATGTAAAACAAATAAAGCTCTATGTTTTAATAAATTGTTTTGTAATTTTTTCACACCCACCTTAACATTATTATTGAAGATCTCTCTGATTTTGTTAAATAAATTAAGAATTTTCAGTTTCTTTGTACCTGAAAAAAAAAGAATGTAGAACTTTTATCTTTTAATTTGACAATTTTCAATTCAGTCACCAAAATGAATACTTGATTTACGTACTTGCACTTTGTACATGTATAAAATACTGTCTGCCCTTCATCAGCTGATCTTAATTGTAAAGTTGCGTAAGACATTTTATCGTTATTACACTGAGGGCACTTTCTGTCAACAACGGGACCTTCAGCTTCTTCATCCTCGTCTTGCACTTGTTTTGCTGATGCATAAGTATCTTTGTCGTTGAAGTTTATAACCCAAGTCATCTCCATATCTCCAAATACTGGAAAAGTAATAAAAAACAATTAGTGAATATTTCACTTGAACTTTTCATACAAAAAATTAATTTCTTTGGTGAAACTGTTTAAAATATATAAAACAGATATCAAAACTAGCATTTCCAGATCTGGTTGTAACAGATTATTACACATTTTTTTAATTCTTTTGATTTAATTTTAATTCAAAATACTTATAATTTAAAAATTAGAACAAACTACTATTATAAATGTATAAATACTAAATCTTACAATTTTACTCTAATAAAAAAAAACAATCTTATAAGAGATGTTTAAAAGTAACATTTAGAACTTTTTCCAAAACTGAAATCACTAGATTACATAGCAGAATCTTTAAATGTGCACGCACATACGCGAAACCTAGCCTATTTGTGGCTCGCAATCAGTACTAACCTTCAGCTCCCCATTCGCGTTTGCACGCGTAACAAGTCACGCCGCCTTGGCTGCTCAAAAGAGGTAAAATCGAACCGCAATCCGGACAAAAACCTGGTGTTGTCGTGAACGATGCATTGTTGCCCGTGCTCGACATTTTTCTACTGTTATTCCTTATTGTGAGTTCGATAAAACGTTTTTATTTCACGGTGTTTAACCTCAGAAGTCTGTGTCAACAACAATGACTCGTGCCATGCTGATCGCGTTTCGCTGTATTCACGGTGAACGCTGAGACCACGTGATTGGAATGAGTTTATCTGCGCAGGCGCGTAATCACGTTTCGAAGCGGCGCTGCAACAAGTTTTTCAAATTCAAAATTTTTAATTTTACCGTTCGGAAAAATATCTTCTGGGCTTTCACGGATTTTACGATTTTTTTTAATTTTTGTTTCTTTTTTACTTGTTGAAATATTATCTTAAGAAATCGTTTTCTCGCTCTTATGGAAGACAGAACAATGTTCCAAATCATACTTGTCTCTAATTTAAATTATTTTAAATGCAATCTTAAGCTTTAATTTTTGGTAAAGAAACTTTTATAAATATTTTTGTTGCTGCACTTAGGTAAATAATTGTCGATTTTCAAATGTTAATAAAATATAAAAATGGCTATAAATAGCATTTTATTAAGTTTTTAAAATTAATTTAGCCCTGCCACTGTATTACAATAAATTACAAAACTTTTTGTTTTCGTTTCTAATCTAATTAAAAAGAAAACATTATTTTAAAGTTTTCTTTTTAGTATAAATGCAATTTTTTCAACTTTTTTGCATTCTTGGTCAATTTCCAATCAAATGTATTAAGTTACACAGTCATTATTACACTGCAATTTTTGTATACAGCTTTCAATTTAAATATGCTCATTTATCTGTGCATTCAAAAAATTTACGTAAATTGTTGACGCAGAACGTTACATAAACAAGACATTAATTATAAGACTCCCCTTCGCGTGGCAATTAAATAAACGCGTTTATCATTATGCAAACCATTAAAATAATCATTTAGTTCAACGTACAAGAGTTTTCTCAAATACACGAGAGATACTTTGCCTTGCAGAATTTCTTGAAGCCTCTTAAATAGAAGAAGATCGCTTTCACACAGGCATTGAAAGCGAGACTGCTTTCGATTGGAGACCCCGTTATATTCAAGATGCGCTTCTACCAAATCTTCGCTGGCCTTTTGCTCGGCGGCGCCGTTATGAAGCCGGCGAATGGGTGAGATTTCAATATTATAGTAACAAAAAGTATTTTGTGATGAAAGTGCTTTTTTATAAAGTATTATTATAGTTCTTTTTCTGTCCAATTTGAATTTTAGTTAACTTATTTATCTGTCCATGATAAATTTCATTGTACGTTACAGGTTATATTTTTAAAAGAAAAATAATCTGTTTTATAGATTACAAAGTTTATATTTTATTTCTAATTGCATTTATATACTGCACTGAGAAAAATAGTGCAGTAAAGTTTACTATAAATTCTGGTAATCGGAGGGCAGACTTGAATATGAAAAAAAGTGCCATAATATTTGGAAAAATTACAATTTTTATAGTAAAATTTGCCATAATTGTGGTAATTTTTCGAAATTTTATGGCATTTTTTTCATATTCAAATCTACCCCCCGCCTACCATAATTTATAGTAAACTTAATTAATGCATTATTTTTTTCTGTGTGATGTTAACAGTTTATATAATGAATCGTAAATAAAATTTTAGTAGCATCTTCAGAATTCAAGTCATTCACCTCAATTATATCTACATCGTACTCATAAAAGATTAAAAACACGAAGCAGATAATAATTTAAGTTTACGTTAAAATTAAAAATGCACACATATTTCAACATTTTTCCAAAATTTAACTTCAATTGCCTATTATTATTTATTTATCTTTTTACCTCTCGAAGCCTACCCAAAACTAAAAATTTCTACTCCCCCAAAATCGTTTTATATTCAACCCCAAAAACTTTCACGACATCTCCGCTTGACCAAACCGCCAACTCTCTCCCCTCAGTGCCCGTACGCTCTTCGACTTCACTTCCCTGTCCACCGTCGACGACTGGATCGAGTCCTCCGACGTCGTCCGCACGGTCGGCATGTCCAAGGCGGTGCTGACCCTCCAAAAGACCCAGGTCTTCCAGCGCGCCGTCTTCTTCACCCTGCTGAACCCGCAGCCGAACGGGGCCGGTTTCGCGGGCGTCCAGAAGCCCGTCGCCTGGGACCTGGGCGACTTCGACGAGCTGCGCCTCCGCTGCCGGGCCCAGGGACAGAACGAGAACTACAAGATCGTACTGAGACACAACGGCGACAGCAAGGACGAGATCGGCTACGAGCAGTTCTTCAAGGTGCCCGTCGCCGACAAGGAGTTCGCCGACGTCTCCGTGCCGCTGAGCGGATTCAAGCCCTATTATCGGGGCAGGGAGGTGCCGGACGCTCGGCCGCTCGACAGGGGACAGATCACGTCGTTCGGCCTGCAGATCTACGGGGGCGTCTATCTGCCCGTGAAGCAGGCCGGAGTTTCCGCGCTGGAGATCGAGACGATTATCGCGAGCAAATCGAACGAACTGCCCGGGCAGTAGGGGGAGAGGCTCCGATTTCTCGCGGGCTTATTGCGCCGTGATGACGTTTGTACCGCGCGGTGGGTTGGATGTTAAATAAATGTCATTCCTGGAGTCAATTTTTGATATAATTGAAGGTTTCGGCAGTAAATAATTGTGGATTAAGAAGCTTTTTAGAATCGTCGATTCCTTTTGTGAAACGTTATCGTATTGATTTATTATTATTATATATACATTTGTCAATCAGCTCTATTGATCAAACAATCTTTAAGTTATGTGCGTAAACGTCGGATTATGATAATTGTATTACTTATACACACTGAATGAACGTATTGCATGCATAAAAGTATCAATTCCCAATATATAATTCTTTTGTATTTCGATTTTTACTTCCCACCTTTTGTCATTCTTAAAACGATGTCAGAATAACAGGCATATAAATCAATAAATCAAATAATTCGGATAGCCCACAAACTGGAAGATCGCATTGAGTCTTGCTCTATTATACTAATTCCAATCAAAGCCCTCCTCCCGCCTCCCTCCAATTCCATTTTCACGTGCCGCCCTTAAACCATAAAAGCCAAAGAGTGCAAAGCAGCCCCCGCTCGGCCTTGCGACTCCCGCAGTCGCGCAGTCGTCTTCGTCGAACGCGAGGCCCGCATAAAAACGAAATAAAATCCAAAAGTCAATTTCCCCCCTAGTCTTAATCCTCCGTCGCGTCTATTCGCGTCCTTTCATCGCGCCGAACGCCGACATTCCTAAACAAGAAATTGATCAAACCTGTCGACTCGCGTCCTTGCCGCCGAATATAATAAAAAAAGAGAAAAAGGGGGGGAACCTTCGCCGCGCGGGGGGATCGTATCCAGGCACCCGCGCGGTTCGTCAACCCGCGCGCTCGCGCAAATCGGAAGTCGACCCCGACTGCTGTCAATTGGGGAGAGGGGGGCGGAAAGAAGAGCCTGGCTCCGCTTAAAAGACGCTCCGCGCACTCGGAAGCCTCCCTCGGCGCGCGAATGTCCCGCCGACACGCGACCGGCTCGCAGGCCCGCCGGAGGAGGAGCTGACGTCGTCGCTGCGTTTGTATGTACCCGGACGTCGTGGCTGCTCTCGTCCTCGGGGGGGAGATGAGCGGCTGACCGCGGAAGGAGGAGGATACCAGGAGGATGGTGGGCCCGGCGACAGGGTGAGTAGTGAAGGGTTGATACGGAGATGTTTTGGCCGATTATCGGTGGCGTCGCGCGATTGGGGATGCCGAATGTAGGTCGATTATTCGGGGATTTTACGAGGGGGTCGGGGGGCGGTTTCTTGTAAAATTTAGGATTTAAAACGAGTGTTTTGGGGAGTTTTGGCAAGATTTTGAATAGGTTCGATTTGTTTGGAGGATTTTTATGGGTTGTAATAAACTTTTACTTTACGGTTGTCTAAATTGCAGATCTCGAATAGTATAACGATTTCTTTTGCTTGCGCTTTTCATCGATTGAGTTTAAGTTCCTCTTTTATATTCTAGAAGATGAGAAGTTTTAATGTTCACCAGGCAATTTAAAATGTTTATTTTAGTTTTAAATTAGGGTGGAATGTTCGTAAAATGTATTGAAATAATATTTAAAAATAATTAGAAGAGGCAAGCAAAATATACTCAAAAGTAATTTTTTTTTTACACGGGAAGCTTTAATGAAATCGGTATTCATATAGTTAGTTTCGTAAAAAATTGTAACTATTAAGGAGAATTTTTTAACTTTGAAGTTTAATTTTTTTTTCTTTTTTAATTTTTTAACATTGAAGTTTCATCAAGTATTTTACAACAAAAGTTCCTAGTCAAAAGTTCACGGCTCGTCTATCAAAAGTTTCTCCAAACAAAAACTAAAGAATCCGCTATTCTTTCCAAACCCAAGGAGACACTCGACATTAAATTTTCGCGTCGCAAATATAAAAAGCAAGATCAAAAGTAACGTCGTCCCCGACTTTGACTCTCCTCCGCCTTCAGAAACCAGTTCCCCCTCGCGAAAAGAGAAAAAGACGCGCGCGTCAAAGCTTCTAACGAGAGCATGAAAATCGGCCCCTCAGCAGCGTCCAGACCCTCTTCGACTTCACCCGCACCGAGCAGCTGACCAGCTGGGTGGAGCACTCGGACACTACGAAGCCGAGCGGCATGTCGAAGGCCGCCCTCGTCCTCCACAAGTCCCAGCTCTTCCAGCGGGCCGTCTTCTTCAGCCTGTTCGTGCCGAAGGGCAGCGGCGCCGGATTCGCCGCCGTCCGCTGCGACACCAATTTCGACCTGCGCGAGTGCCACTACATCGCGATCAAGTGCCGGGGCCAGGGGGTCAATATGAAGTACAAGCTGCTGCTCAGGCACAAGGGCCTCAATCACAGGGACTCGACGGTTTACGGACAGGTCTTTACGGTACGGAGCTTTTTTGGCGAGGTTCTTTTTTTAATGGGAGTTGGCTGCGAAATGAGACTTTTGGTTGCTCAGGTTGAATTTCAGAGAAAAGTTACGGAGATTCAGCTTTATTTCTTAAGCTTCTCTTTTTCATCTTGAGCTTCTGCTTTTTAAAAATTGTCATTATGATATGTGTAAATGCAAACTTAAATTTATATTTTATAAAATGTTTGCTTGCTAATTATTATTTTAAAAACATTACAATGTGAATTATAAAATAATATTCAAAAATCTTTTTCCAATAAGTACTTCATATTTGATTAACGTACAATATTTAACGTGATTAATAAAAAAACATTTTTATAACGCGTTCTTCAAATTGTCAAAAATATTTCAAAGCTTTCTTTCAGATTTGCAAATGTAATCGCAATGTGCACAATATCGCCAATTGCACTGAAACAATGCTTTATAAACGCTTAAGTAGTAACGTTAAAGTAATTCAAATCCACGGCACCTTCTGATTTACACACAAATATTATATCGAAAGCCGCAACAGCTATTATATATAAAGGCCATTAAAATGTGGCGCTTGCTCGAAAATCTGCACGAAGGACGCATAAATATACAGCCGGCGGATATAATCGCGTTCGATTAAACAAAAACAGTATATTGCTTGGCGTGGTTTTGCAGGCAACTGAAAACGAATTTGCGACGGTGAAACTGCCATTGGAAGATTTCAAGCCGTACTATCGGGGACTGCCGCTGCCCTCGGAAACGCATCCATTGGACTTATCGGCAATTACGAACATGGGAATTAAAGTCGACAATGGACCGTATCTGCCGGATAATCAGCCTGGGGTTTCGGCTCTGGAAATCGATTGGATTAAAGCTGTTAAATGATTGATGCCGATTTTTATTGTCATTGTCAAAACTCTTTTGTTTCCTCCTCTTATTTTTACTTGAAAAGCTTTTTAATATTTAAAGACAGCTCTAGTCTTACAAAATTAGGTTTTTAAGTTTGTTTAAGAAAAGGAACAATTATTGGTTTATGAGCTAAGCTTGACTCATTTTTTAATACGAGGCAAATAAATAGATTCTTTGATTTAAAAAAAAAAAAAAAAAGACGTTTCAACAATCATCAGATTCAAAAAAAGATTATTTTTTCAAACTTTGCAATTGGAGATTATTTCGACAATATTTTGCTAGGAATTTGAAAATTTTGTTTTAACTCGATGTCAAGTGTTCTTCGTTGACTAAACGTTGTTTTTTGAAAAAATCTAAGAATTTTTTATTCATTTGCTTATACTATTCCACCTGATCAATCTTTAATTATACATTAAAATCCAAATTTTTTAATCATCATTTATTTTCAAATTCATACAATTATTGTAATATCTTTGAAAATGTATGTATCACGACTATATATACTTACAAAATTGTTTACGTTTGAATAATTTAAAAAAATATAACCATGTTAATAAAACTATCAATGTTAATAAAACTTATTTTTAAATTATTAACTTGTCAATCTGATTTTAACGCTTAATATAGTTTTTACTTTTAATTAATCACCTTTCAAAATTACATAAACATATTTAATCATCAATTTTTCGACACTTTCCATTTTTCAATTAATGTAGATCTAAGTCCAGAGGGATGTAAAATTGGTAAACATCATTTAAATTTCTGGCAACGGTTTTCGGCTTAATAGAATTAAAGTAATGAAAAAACGCACTAAATTTTTTAAATCCCCATCAGAAAATCGCAACACGGAGAATAAAAACATCTGCCGAACATATATTTAAATCGTTCGTGGTGATACCTATATAACGGTTACCTATCCTTTCTTTTTGCACGCGAAACACAAAGGTAACTGTCACGTTCCGAATTTCTTAATTTTTTATTTATTTATCTATTTGTCTAAAATTAATTGTTAAAAATGTTCATATAAGAATATAAAAAACCAAATATTTATTCATAATTTTGAAACAATTAGTTTTTTAATTATTTCTAATAGTTAAATTAAAAAAAAATTGAATTTTTTTGAAATCTAATGAAATTTTTCATAAAAACTCCATGGTTTTGCATAAAACATAATCTACAATGTACACTTAATAAGATAAATTTTTAAGTACCTGCTAATTTTTAGAAATAATTAAAAAACTAATTGTTTCAAAAGTATAAATAAATATTTTTTTTTTCTTATTCTTATATTAATAGCTTTATAATTTCTGATAGAATAAATTTTTGCTATTTTGAATATACCCCTTTAACCCCAGACGACGTGTTTTATTTTTCATACCCTCCTTTTTTCCAACTTATAGCATCGACTAGAGCAGCCACCAAGGACCAGCTGCAGAAGCCCCCTTTGGCGGCACGTAACAGTAACATCAAACATGGCGCCCGTTGACAATTCACCAATGTGCAACATGGGTGGTTTTGAATTAATTTGTTCGTTGAAGTCGAACGATATCGTTCCGGTGCACAAGTACAGATCATCCAACACTGGACTCACCATCCTAATCGCCGAAGTCGAAGGTCCCATTGTTTGCGGCTACTTGACCTTGGGTAAGCGTCGGCGAACATAACCTTAAAAACTATTTTTTTCAAATCATCTTCTGAAAATAGCTTGAAAATTATGGCTTTAATAAAGATTTTTAATGTTGTTAATTGATAATCTTAATCTGTTTTAGCTACGGAAGCGCATGATAATGATGGACTTCCACACACTCTGGAGCATCTCATCTTTTTGGGGAGCGAAGAGTATCCGTACAAAGGCATTTTGGATTTACTGGCTAACAGATGTCTGGCGTCAGGAACTAATGCATGCACTGACGTAGATAACACATTTTACACTATGGAAACTGTAGGAAGCGAAGGCTTTTTAGCTTTGTTACCAGTATATATTGATCATATTTTGTTTCCTACTTTAAAGGTATTTTTATCAAAAAATGTTTATGACATTATTGTTATTTATAAAGCTCATCTTCTTTTATGTTATAATTTCTAGGATTCTGCTTTTATTACTGAAGTTCATCATATTACCGGAGAAGGAGAAGATGCAGGAGTAGTTTATTGCGAAATGCAAGGAAGAGAGAATGTTGGAGAATACTTGGTACATAATGAATTAAAGAGAGCTATTTATCCTGGAAAATGTGGATATAAGTCTATTTGCGGAGGTAATTAAACAAGCATATTAATTTATAGAAAATTATTTATAAAGAGTAATTCTGCAATTTTTTTGTTCTTAGGTGCTTTAAAAAATTTAAGGGAAAGTACTACCAATGAAAAGGTTAGAAAATATCACAAGGAATTTTATAGGCCTGAAAATTTGTGCATTATTATAGCCGGTCAAGTAAAACATGCAGATGTATTCAAAGCATTACAACCAATAGAAGACAAAATTATGAAAAAAGTAAATATTCTTTTATATTATTCTCAAATATTTTCATAATCTGAATTAAATGCATTTATTATACTTACAGGGTGATAGAGGTTCATTTACAAGACCATGGCAAAGTGAAGTACCACCATTTGAAAAGAGTGTTGATGAAATTGTCTACTATCCATGCAATGATGAAGATAATGGTCTTGTTTGTATTGGATGGCGTGGACCAAATGCTGTATCCTGTAGAAATGATTTAATAGCATGCAGTTTATTGATGAAGTATCTTACAGATACTTCTGCTAGTCCTTTACAAAAAGAATTTGTAGAAATAGAAGATCCTTATGCGACTGATGTCAGATTCTCTTTATCTGAAAATTCTGAATCATTACTGTATTTGATTTTTGAAAATGTACCAAAGTCTAAAGTATCAAAAATTTCACCTTTGTTAAATAATATCTTGAAAGATGTTGCAAAAAGTGAGAATGGAATTGATATGAAGCGTATGTCTACAGTGATTCACAGACATATGCTCGAAACCTTAAGTAACTTAGAAAGCAGTCCACATGATTCAGTCTGTTATATGATTATTGGGGATTTCCTGTTTGGAAACAGTAAAGAGGATGTAAGTTTATTAAAAAATATACATTATTTTATGTTTTTTTTTAATTTATCTTCATTAAATATTATTCACATTTTTATAGCTTGATATAAGACTGAATGAAATTGAAAGCCTAAAAAAACTCAAAACAAAGCCTGCATCTTACTGGATAGAATTATTAAACAAATATTTTGTTAATGCTCCATCTGCTGTTATTAAAGGTGTTCCAAGTATAGAAAAGCAGCAGGAATTAGCTAATGAAGAACAAAAACGCATATCCGAACAAATTAATAAATTAGGACCTGATGGTTTAAAAAACAAAGAAGAAGAACTACAAAAATCCATTATTGAAAACGAAGTAAGTGCCTTGAATTATTATTAATAATAATAAATACATAATAGTGTGATTTACTGTATTTCTTAATTTGCAGACACCAATTCCAGATGGAACTTTACAAAAAATTCCAATACCAAGTACTGATTCTATTAATTATCATCACGTTAAAAACTATACTACGGAGTCTGAGCAACATCCAAGATTCAATGTTCAGAAATTACCATTCTACACTTATTTACATCATGTTAACACTAACTTTGTTTATGTAAGTACTATTGGTCTATATATTAATTTCTGTTTTAGATTTACTTTAAGTTTTTCTTTGCTCTAAAACATTAAAAATTATTTTAGATTTTCATGGTAATGGATACTTCTGATGTTTCACTTAAAAGGAGGCCTTATATTCCTTTATTATTGGAAGCAATTTTAGAATGTCCCGTTTTGCGAGAGGGCAAATTGATTCCTTACGAAACTATAGTTTCGGAATTAGAGATGGATACAATTGCTGTTAGTACGAGAACAGGTGTAGAAAATACAGGAAGATTTTCTTGCGGTGCTTATAGTCATAGTGCAATTTTTGCCTTACAGGTATATTTTGAAATTTATTTAATATACCGTTTATTGTATTTATGTATAATAGAAATTAATCTTTAAATTAATTATTGCAGTTAGAATTAGCTAAATACTCTAAAGGTGTAAAATGGATTAAAGAACTTTTGTACCAGTCTCAACTTACAACCGAAAGACTAAAAATTATAGCTTCCAAGATGATTAATGATGTAGCACAAATGAAACGAAAAGGAAAGAAAGTATGTGATGATCTCATGAAAAATCTTCTTTACAAAAAAGGTAACATATTATTTGATGTCTTTTTTAGTTAAAAATAGTGAGTTGAAATTATATTATCTTCAAATTTTAATTCTGATTACAGAAAGTAATATTTTTAACACAAGTATGTTACGTCAACAACAATTTTTAACAAAAATGATAGAACGATTGAACACAGAAAGTGGCCAAGTGGAAATTGCCCGTGAAATAGAAGAAGTTCGAAGTATTTTAACAAATACGAAAAATATGGCCTTATACATGGCTATGAATGTCGATAAATTAGCAACACAAGTTCCTGATGTTTACGAGCCATGGAAAGAATTTTCCGAAACTGACAATTCCTTAAAAAACAAGTAAGTTTTTATTTTCACTTGTGGTTATGCACGAATTTATATGCTAATAATTCTCTTATTAATGCTTTTTACTTGTTTTTAGGCTTCACGTACTTCCAGATTATGAATTAATTTACCCTCTGTCAGAAATAGAACTTGGTGGGTGCGTAACTGGACTCGGTTGCATAGACACCGCATTTTTGTTGCAATGCAGTCCTGGTATCAAAGATTTCTTAAGCCCAGATTTGGCACCACTTTTAGTGTGTTTGCAATACTTTACTCAATTAGAGGTAAAAATCATTTGTTTTTAATAATTTATCAAAAATTCTAAACATTTATCAAATTAATTTTTTTTATAGGGACCAATGTGGAGGCAAATAAGAGGACAAGGTTTTGCCTACAGTTACGACATTTACACAAAACCAAACGAAGGACTTTTATATTTAATATTTTACAGAGCTACTAATGTTGTAGCAGCATACAAAGAAACTAAAAATATTTTTGTAAGTCTAATTTATACGTAGATTTCTAAAAAGAATTTGAGTTTATTGACACAATTGCTCCATTAAATTTTTTGAGATAATCTATATATTTCACGTAGTAATAAAATATCGTAGATTTGACAAAGAATGGGCTGTACTATTAAGAAAAATTTGCCATTTTGGATATTTTAAAACGTAATAAAACAATATTTGATCTTAGTAGTAGTATACATTTTTAGAAACACTTTTACATAACACACGCCTAATATTATTTGCAAAATTCAGTTACAGTTTAGTGACCATATCATAATTATTTATTTATTTGCAGGAAACGCATTTCGCAGAGAATAAATGGGATCAACTACTTTTCGACTCGGCAAAGTCTTCGTTAATTTGTGAAATGGTTCAAGCAGAGAAGAGCATAGGAGATGTAGTTATTAGATCTTTATTAAGTTATTTTAAGAATGTGCCACAGGATTATGTTCGCATTATGGTTCGAAATATTTCTGCTGTTCAAGTGAAAGACTTGGATCGCGTAGCACCTAAATACTTGAAGGCATTATTTGATCCAAGCAGTTGTAAAACTTCCGTTGTTTGCCATCCATCTAAATCAAGCGAAGTTGTTAAAGCTTTCAAAGAGTAAGTATCTACTGAAAAATTTTTTTCATTACAATATTAAGACTTGTAATAAAATTTTATATTTGTTTGCAGATTAAATCACGATCTAAAACTTTTTAACTCACTTGAAGAAACATACTTGAACACCTGGTGAACGATATCGAATTGTACTGACGAAGAAATTTAAAGAAAGCATTTATGAAATATTTATAAAATTAAGCCAAGTTTCTATTTTAATGAAACGATGATTTTTAATGTACTCGTTTTTGTAAAAAAAAAAAAAAAAATAAGTTTTTATCATTTTCTTATTTTAAAGTTATATTGCAAATAAAAATTGAAAAAGTTTATTATTTAAACGCTGCGTTCTAATTTATTGAAATACCAGAATGACGAATTTTGAAAGTTCTATATTCACGTTCAATCACTACATCTTTTGTTTATTTCCGGAGAAGGAACCTTAAAATTTTCAGTTGCCGAGTCAAATTTATAATTTTGTAATTAAAAGTAAAATGTTTGGATGAAAACGCCGAAGATCCGGGAGGGTCTTCTCATCTGGAAATGCAATGCAGGCCTTCAATCAAGAACTGGTTGAATGTGCGTAACAAAAAACCTTACTTATTAGCACTTAGAAATTTACAGTTTTTTTTTAGAACACACAGACAAAGAGAAAGCTTACCGGTATATTTTAGTATGTATGTAAGTCGAGACTAATATTACAAAATATTTAATGACTCGCTGCTTCCCACATTGCGTCAGATCAACCACTATTAAAACGCAATAATACATGCATGAACGACGCACAGATATTACATAACCGCGTTGGTCAGTAAACTTTGACTAGCGAACCAAATAAATTTCTTGCAATCCTAAAAAAATTAGTCAACCTATAAAAGACCAAAATTCCCGGGTAATATTTTAAACCATTAATTTTGTCCCGTTCCATTTCCCACCCGAACGACACCGGGTACCCACCCCAAAAAAAAAAAAAAAACCGCAGGCATCGAGAATCTTAAGGCGACGAAGCTCAGCATAGAGAAGCAGATCGAGACCGAGGAGAACGAGAGGCAGCGTCTCCAGCACGAGATCGAGCGCATGACCCAGAGGATCACCTGCCTGAGCGAGAGCCTGCTGAAGAAGGCGGCGGCGCGCGAGGACTACGAGCGCACCATCGAGGAGACCGAGTCGGCCTACAAGAAGGTACGGGTAGCGCGCCTCCGTCGCCCGAGCCGGATAATTAAACGCGAGCCAAACGCGCGACCGATCCCTTCCCAGATCCTCGAGAGCTCGCAGCTACTGCTCAACATGGTGAAGCGAGAGTCGGCCTGCCTGCAGAACCAGACCAAGTCCGACGAGCCCGACAGGCCCGAGGGCTCGAGGAGCAAGAGCTTCAAGCAGGAGCCCTGCGACGACGAGGTCATCTGCCCGGCCGGCAAGGCCGCCGCCGCCGAGCACAGGAAGAGGAGGTCCCACCACTCGCCCTCCAGGCTCTGATTTCGTTTTCCTCGGTCGAAGAGAACGATGTGCCGAAAATTTTTATACTTTGATTGTCTCGTTGAATCTTGCGAGAGGTAACGGGACGGCGATCGAAGCCGAGTCAGTGGTGCCAGGTGCATTGATCCGCGTGAAGTAGTACGAGTCGGATGCGGTTAGACGCCAGATCGAGGTATTCGATATGCACTCGGCTACCGGTTAAGAGCCCCGAGTTCTTTTTGCGGAAAGCGCGCGGAAAACTGAAAACTTTCTAAACCGGTATATATATATATATACATATATATTTCAAAATTCTGTAACTCCAAGCTCCGCAGAAATAAATTCTCCTTTTACCCAGATTGATGTCTGCTCTTATCACTCGAATCACCTGCGATAATCATTCGCAACCATTTGGCCGTAAAAGCGCCTCCTCGTCCGCGGCGCACTTTCCTTCCCGGAAAAGCGCCGCCGCGCCGGAAGCGATGATCGATGTCCCAAGCCTCGATCGCGACCCGATTCCTCGCGTCCAGACTCCGTCCTCTTACTCCGGATCCTAGATGTATATATGTATTCGCCGCCGGCGAGCGGGTCGTCGAACCCGCTGCTCGCGGCTCGGGAGGGAGAGAGACTCGCTGGCCCTGATGCTCAGCCGCGTTCGCTCGCCTTCTCCCAGCGGAGCTCCTTCCGTTCCGCTTGTGTTTTCGGTGAAACTCGCTTTTGGATGTACGTCTGTCGCTATATCCGAGCGATTTTGCAGGCCGTTTGCACGAGGAAGCCAAGAGGAGCTCTCGCGGATATTGTAAACAGCGAAAATTGCCGGGGCAAACAGCCTCTCTCGCGCTATATATCCGTCAGACGCGGTCAGTAGGACAGTCGAGCAGAAACGCGACTCGCCGCTGCTCGCGGTACGTTTACGTAAGAATGCGAGAGCGATATCGCAGCTGAGCACGCGACTATGCCGCGTATATACCTGAAGGGGGCCGCGGAGCTGTAATCAAACCGGGGAGGCTAAAGTGCCATTTGCAGCGAGGATGAATTTTCCGCGTTCGCGATGCTTATTTTTCCTGGCTTCGACGATGCGCCGCGGAGAACGAGATTTGCTTCTTTTTGCAGGTTTTTTTTTTGTTCCCGTCAATTAGACATCGGTGGATTAGCAGTCGGGACTAATTGGTCGATGTGTTTTTCAAGTTTTTGATATGATTTTTTTGCGCGGAGATAAGAGTTGTGAAAATATTTTTGTGTAAGAATGAGGAATTATCGGGGGCAGCTTCGGTTACAATATTTAAAGTTATCTCTGCCCAACGTGTTTGCATAAATATTTATATTTTTTTACGCGCACCTAGAATTATTACGCAGTTGACAATTGCTTGATTAACGCGGTGCCTATAATAAAATTCAATTTAATAGTTGTTCGCAGAATACACGAACAAAAAACTGGTCTTCTTGCACGAGAGAAGTAGTAAACTTAAACCGAAGGTAAAATCAAACCTTGTTTCCCGATAAAATGAGAAAATCACCTTTACAATTCTAATAACCGTAAAACGCAAACAAAAAGTCGAGCAAAATATCTCTCCCCGTTAAAACATTCGGTAGCTCGATTAATCGTAAACGACAACTAAAACACCGCCTCTTATCGCTAAAACCGATAGGGGAGACCCGGGCAAGACGGACTCCTTAAGGAAAAACGAATAAAAAATGAATTCAAGAGCGAAAAATATAATCAATTAAAATTTTTTTCTAAAGTAGACATCAAAATAAATAAGTACGTACAACCATAGCGATGAATTATTGTTTAAACATATAATAAAAAATTGTTGAAAAAATTTGGAAATTTTGAGGCCTTCAAAAATCGCCGGGCAAGACGGACACCCTCAAGAAAAATCAATAAAAATTGTTTAAATAAGCAACTTTGATCATATTTATAGATGCATTTGTTTATAGAAGTTTATGGCAACCGACAGATTACTCTACATAAGCCTATCTCGTTCGCACCTGTGGAAAATTACGACGGTAGGCATAAACGAAGTTTCTCTCTCACTCTTAATAGAGAAAGCATCTTCCCTCCTTGTCG
>UCOM01002884.1:0-22023 GCA_900474385.1 Ormyrus pomaceus | reverse complement strand
TTTTACGATTTTCCCCCCCCCCCCCCCCCCTCTGCGCCACGCATTACCGCGGGAGAGTTTTTCTTACGACGGGAAAATGGACATTAGAAATGATAATGGCCCGAGATCGCCGTGAAGATCCTGAAGTGTTTAAAGGCTGAATTCTTGTCGCTCGCCTGTAATAATAAGATTGAAAATTTTATCGGCTCCGAAATCTTTTAGTGCTCCATTCCGAGTCCCCTGTTCATTTTTAGCTTTATGCTCGCTACCGTAACTGTTTCTTTTTCGCCCGAGAAGCCGATCTTAAGAGAACGAAGCGACTCTCGCGGCCTCCCAAGAACTTTCCAATAAGCATTAGCATGCGAGATTTATACCTTATCAAAAGTTATACCTTCCCCGGTTTTGGTTAAAACATTATTTATTATGCAGCCGTGAGAAGTATTTCAGACAAAAGTTTTTAATGGAAACTAAAACGAGGCCAGACAGTTTTGGGTCAATTTTGATTGAAAAACTAGTAAGTAGCAACTGACAAAGAAGACTAAAATAGACGTCCAAAATACTCGAAGAAAGTGCGGCTTTATAAACTATGCATTAAAAAATTCAGACGTTGATCCAATCAGCCTTTAATTGCGAATTCTGACTAATCAAGTCAATGCTCACATTAAGCAATTGCTAAAGAAGAAAGCACGAAACACCCGAGACAAAGCAAGTAGGACGGCTTATTTTAAAGTCTCTCGCTCCCGTTAACTCGAGCCAGCAGAGAAACGCCGAAAACTGATGACTGCGCCAAGGAGCCTAATTAAAAGGTAATTAATGGAGGCGGAGGGTATATGACTCACCTCGGCGCTTCGAATACATTGTCTCCCCCCCCCCTTCCTCCCCCCCTTATACTTACTTCGGAAGTGCAGTATAACGCGAAGAAGCCGGTAGTTGCGCCGCGCGCCGGTAATATTCTCCAGAGGTCCGTGAAAATAATCGACGCGTCGGCTCGTTGCATTAGGAAACAGGATTAGCGCGCTCGGCAGTCGTGCATTTCAGACTCTTATTAGACGCCGCGCGGAGTTACTCGCCGCGCGGAGTAGCAGGCACCCCGCCCGAGATAAAGTCCGGATTTCTGCCTTGTTTCTTTTATGAAAGGCATTATCACGTCCTGATGAGGCGGTTATCGCCGAGACGGAGAAAAGTATGGCGAATTAAGCGGGGAAAGGTCGCGCTTAAGAAGAGCCGAGCCCCGAGCGATTCTCTTTTTTGCGAAGACGAGCTGCGTGCCCTTCCTACGGTAAATAGCGTAGGCGACTCGTTTTTCCAATTACTTCGTCGCGACAATTAACCGAGCTTCGCGAGTTTATTTATTTTTTTTTTTTTAACTTTCTATCAATTTAATTGGTTCGGAGTAAAATCTAGTTTCTCGTCTTCTTTCGCGCGTAGGGCGTTTCCAAAGCTAACTAGCGCGGAGAAACAATGGCGCATTGATGAGCCGATTCTCGCTTTCTAATTAGCTTTCCGTCAGCTGCGATCGCGCGGCGCGATTGTTTTGAAACAATGCTCGAGTCGCGCGTCATTTAACTCGGCTCGAGCAAAAAAAGAAAGCCGGTATAACTCGTCCCGCGCGATCCCTCAACGCCGATGTGTATACGGAAGCGCTTCGAGCGAACCGCGCTCGAATTACAAATTGAGCGGAGTTTCCCTTGGAGAACCTTCAAAATTGACTGCACGGTCAGCGGGTCGCCGCCGCGTTGCTGTTAACGACGACTCGGTAGAGGCTGAAATAGATGTATACGTGTATGGTGCGCGAGCGAGCCCGCAAAACAAGGAAGCTTTGCAAATGCGCAACAGCCAGGCTTTATGATTCTTTTGAAATGCAAAGTTTAATGGCCTTCTAAGTCAGTGGATTTATTCGCGGTTGGAATAATTAGTTTCGCCTAAGTGGCCCAGGCGATATAGTTACTTTTATACGAAAAATAGTTGCTTTGCATTTGCTGCGCAATTAATTTTGTAATAAAATAATGAAATTCTTTATTTTCCAGTTTGTTTAATATACGAATGCAAGGTAAAACGAAAATGCAGTTTACTTTTCAAACTGATAATGACCTTTAAGTATACTTTTCTACCGACAATCGCAGTAAAGTAGCGTTGATTTAACCCTTTAAAAGGGAGTGCATTTGAGCAGGCATTATATTACGTAAAAGTAATTTATAACAATGAAAACTTTCGGCTAACAATAAAATTTCAGCAAAGTTATAATTATGAAGAACCGCCTTTAACGGTATCGATTTTATTCTCGCAAACTTGAGCGCGGAAATTCGCAAACTCGCCAACTCCTAACCTTAAAATCGATTATCCGAGATCGCGTTACGCTCCGCGACTCCAATCGCAGTCGGCAAACTACCCGAAACGCGTAACTAAAGAAAATTAAAAAAAATAACCGGCCAAAACAGCGGCGAGAAGAAGCGGCGAGTAAGGGGAGAAAAGGGGCGGGAGAGCGAAATCGAAATTTAGTATAAGGTAAGGAGTGCAACATATAAATATTTCATCGGCGTTTTCATTTTCACCGGCGGGCCACCGTGAAATTCGATTTCCCCCCCGGTCGAATTGCGCGTCGCCTGTCTTTCTCTCTCTCTCTCTCTCTCTCTCTCTTGGAGGCCATCGATCCGAAACGTCAATCTTTTCCACCGATAGGCGCGTCGCGCGCGTTTCCAGCGCTTTGCCCTTAAGCATTTCGGGCGAATCCGAGTTGCTCAAAGCGGCACCCGTTACTTTTCTCTATCTCTTCGCCAAAGTTCCTCGCTCCTCTCTCACCGAGATGCACTGATACGTGCGACGGCTCCTCGGACGAACAGTTTTCGGAACGGATCTCCTTTGGAATGTATTGTCTTCTTTTTTTTTACTTGAATCGGGTTACGTACATTTTTTTGCAGCTCTTTAGTGTATTTGTCTCGTAGGAAAAAGTGTTGTTCCTCGTACTGCAATAAAACCGCGAAACCAAAACATAATAGTATTATTTGTTGCTTTTGTATTCTTAAATAAACCTTCAAGATTGTAAACTATTAAAAACATTTAAAAATTCAACAAAATAGTTCTATATAAAGTTCTTAAGTAATCAAAAAACGCAATTGGTCGATTAAAAAAAAAATAACCCAAAACCTTCTTTATATACACTTCAGAAATTATTCAGATTTCCATTGAATTCGACAGCCAATCAACGCGAGCGTTAACCCGTACAATTTAGTTGGAAAAACAAACCCGCTAAAGACGGAAAAAGAGGATGGGAGCAGCAGATCAGCAGCGTACAGCCGGCGGACCATATCGACCTTTTACTACTGATTTCGCCCCGCTTTCTCCTTCCGGCAGAGGAGACTTTGCTTTCTCCCTCGTTCACGCAATCTCATATTTTTATGTTTTCTTATGATTTTTCCCTTGCACTCGTTTATATCTGTCTCGGCCGCGCGTAAAGAGATGTTTCGTGCTTGCGGACAAACAAAAGGAGCAATAATCCAACAAACACACGTGCGCGTAATAGTCGATCGTGCGTTAACGGGCATGATGGGAAGAGCAAAGAGTCTCTTAGTGATATTGATTCTACGTTTAGTGTATCGAGAGATAGTTTGACAAATAAACTTGGAATTGATTTTGAATTGGATTAGGAGCTTTTCTAATTGAATTGAAGTGATTTACGCGCAATACTTTCGAACAAATAAAGTAATTTTTTGTACTTGTACACTTAACGATTGAAAGTAAACTGTTTTTTAATTTATTTAATTTAGAAAAGGAGTCAATAATTTAATAATTTAATTTAAATGCTCATTTTCCGATGTACACAATCACGCTTATTATCCTTTATTGTATTACGAATAACCTTATTTTCACTTCGATATCGCGTGTTCGCTTCGTGCCTGCATTCTGTAATTGTATGGCATTTTCAAGCTCTAACTGCAAATGTGACTTTCTCTGTTTCCCTCATTCAATTTGCGGTTACTTCTCGCTAATCCGATTACAAGATGTTCTATGCATGAACGGAATATTCTAAATGTAAATGTGACAATAATGCTGAGATATTCGAGGCCTCATTTTAGATCCAATAAACCACGTAATTATTTTTAAATTATAAAATTATAGTTTCATAAAAACTTTTTTTTAGTATAGTTTAAATTTTAGTTTTTAATCTAATTTGTCTAATTTTTAAATTTAGTTTATTAGTGCTTATTTCACCAATTTTAAAATAGCTATATTTAACGCGCATTACGCGTATTATTCTATTTTTGAAGTTATGAACGTGATCGTATAGTGTAATTTCAATCAATTGCAATTAAATTAAAATATATTCATTTTTATAAACCAAGCAATAAGATACTTTTCATATTACATTTTCACATATGTTCATTTTGTACAGACCAATCAAAACAGTCTGATTGCGATAACAGATTTCATCCATTACTTTTTTAAGAGAGGATAAAATCTTATAAATAACTAGATAAAAAAATTTTCCAATAACATCAAAATATTATTCAAAGTAACTTCGAAAATAGGTAATACGTGTTACCGAACAAAAAATATAAATCAAATTCCAAAGATAATTAATCTAAAAACCAAAACTGCACTCAGCATACTTTCCGTTCTTCCTCCCAATAAAATCGTATCGCTGCCCAATTAATAACAGCAATTACGCAGCGAAACTTTCCCCGAAAGGCGCCGCAGAGCGCGTGAATTATGCAGCGGGGGAGGGCGACCTGCGGCCCCGCAACTTTTCTCTATAATTTACAGATGAAAATACATGAACAGAACGTGAAAAGGAGATAGTGCAGGAGGAGGGAAGGGGGGGAGCAGAAGTAAAAACGGCCGTGGCCCGAGGAGGCGTGCGAACGAAACCGGAGCACGCCCCTCTTGCAAAACCAAGAAAAGTGATTCCCTCGAGGGGGTCAAAAGAATCGAGGGGGGGAGGGGAGCGGAATGCGGCCGGCGGGTTAGCGGAGGAAAAAAGAAAGGCGCCGAAGTAAGAAGGAAGCGAAACTCGACTTCAGAGAGAGAGAAAGAGGGTCTGAACGCGGGGAATATATCACGTTCTTGAGCTCTCTCTTTCCGCGGTCCCGAAGGATCATATCGTCCATCGTTTCTCCTTGCTCCCTCCCTCTTCAGAGGTCGCGTTAACCTGTAATGTCGTCGTCCCCGGACTAAGTGAAATGTACGTACGTGTTGGTGCAAACGGACTACTCTCCCCCGCCGTCCCCCCGTCTCCATCTTCTGTACTTGCTTTTTCCCTTTTTGCTCGTCTCGGTGTCGTCGCACGTCTCGTTTATCTTTACTTTGAATTCTAAGCTGCGGCCGGAACGACTTTAACCTCGACTATTTTGCCTCCACAAAGGTTTATGGAAAGCAGGCTGAAAATAAATGTTTACTTCGTAAATATTTACAAGTCTAAATATAAATATATTTTGTAAAAATTCAAGTTATTAGTTAGTTTTTTTTTTTGCAAGTTTTGCAAAATCAATCCACCTTCCGCGGCGGTGTCGCTTAAAAATAAAACTCCGAAATTTTTAATAACTTTTATCGTCCAAAAAAAAAATCACTCGCTCATCCCGAAGGTATAAACATCAAAAAAGATTAGGGCCGCAGCGTCGGCTGCGCACGAAGTGTCACATCGGATGAATATATCGTCGAGAGCGAGAAGAGTGATGGAAGGAAAGGGGGGGGGGAAACACAAGGGCCAGGAAGGGGGCCGGGAGGATGCTAAAGACGCGATGATCTAAGTCGAACGAATAGCCCTCCGTAGAGGGAATAGAGATGCATGGCTTGGGAAGGAGGACACGTGTTAAAAGCCCCGGAGGAGGCTTCGTCTTACGTGCCGGGGTCGTGTCCGTGCTGCCTGAGCTCCTTTTCATAAACAGCCCGGGGGAGGAGTGCATTTTTGCAAGGGCGAGCTGAAAGACAGGACGAAGACGATTTTTGGTCGTCTATTTGCGGAGATGCGGGGTAAGTAACGCGGAAATAATTATACTTGGAATTGGTGAAATTATGAAATTTCGGGGAAGAAACTATTTTCGCATACTCGAGCTTTTAATTAAGCTCGGTCGCGTTAAAGCTCTGATAAATTGCAATTAACCTATAAATTAGTATTAATAATAGTTAAGTGCATTCAAATAATCGTCTGATGGTCGTGCCGATGCTCAAATTCAGTCGGCAGTTTCATTAGGCAAAACAATTAAAACGTACTTACATAACACTTACGGTAAATGAATTCGCCGAAGCATTTTATAACAAAAATAAAATACCTGTTCTTTATTCGGTTCGTTCAACGGAATAAAACCAGAAATCTCCGACAATATATTTCACGGGGTAATCGTACGTCAATTTAAAAGCAAAGAAATGAATTGTGATAAATCCAACGATTGTCTATCTCTATTTATCTTCGAATCTGCCAGTGCAGTTCCTCATCGCCATCTTTTCCACGGAGTATTTATCTTTTTTAGCAGCCGGCTGTGCCCCTGCCTTTTTCGAGAACGGAGAAAAACAGAGATCGCTGCGGAAAGAAGTTAGACTCGCGCGAAAAGCGAGCGAGAGAGAAAGAGCGATCCGATCGTTGGGCATCTAAACGTGGCAACGACTTGTCGTCTCGGACGTTTCGTTTTCATCTGCAGCATTTCTGTCTCGCTTCTTCTCTCTCTCTCTCTCTCTCTCTCTCTCTCTCTCTCTCTCTTTCTCTCTGTCTTATTGGAGCGGTGGCAAGTCTCTCCGTCGGCGGGGTCCGAGGCTGCGGAGCAACGTTTTTTGCTTTTCAATCGCGTGGCAAAAGAGGGAGCAGACGAAAAGTCGATACTTTGTTATTCCTCCGACTGTTTGTTCTCTCGCGCTCCGCGCCGTGCGTCTGGAATTACGGACAGCGCGCGAATGACGACGACTTTTCCGCCCCTTTTCTTCTTCACTTTTTAGAGCTTAACGTCCCTCTCTATTTTCTTTTTTCTGCGCCTGCATATTTTCGCGCCGCAGTCGAAAGGCAGTAGCTGGAGGTTTATCTTTGCGTCTTTTTTTTTCGCTAAAGGAGGGTCGTACGGTATTGGCAGACTGTACTAAATTAACAGTGGAACAACTTTGGACATTTTTATTCACGTTTATCGTGAATTAGTTCCAATACAATAATTACTAGTAGCGTCGATATTACTTATGACTGCTTACATAAAATGTTACACTTAACATAAAGTTTTTTTGAAAAATTTACCCTTCAATATGTTTCTAAATATCTGAATTAAAACTTTGAATATGCAAAATATAAATAGGAATAAGCAGTCCAAATCTGTTATTTGTACATTGCATTATAATACAACTACTTGAAAAGTTATATTTACTTTTAATGACTATAGCTCTTATCTATTATTGACAATAATTCGCCAAGCAAACATGATTATCATATTCTGGCAAACTCGGCGTCGAATCTCACATCTCGAGCGCAAACGAAAACAGCTTCAACAATCCAGCTTCCCCGAATCGCCACGCATGAGAGAATCAGGGAAAGTCCCGAAGCCGGGTAATGCAATTAACGATAAGAAGGTGTCGCCTAATTCGCTCTCGATTCCGCGAAGAGATCCGAATTCCCTCGTTTGTCGGTGCTCGAAGAATTGACGCGCGCAACCGTTTCAAGTTTTCCGCTATCCGGCAATATAACAAACGAGCGCTCTCGCAGCTAACACAAAAGTCGTCTGCTGCTGCTGCTGCTCCGCTTCCGACCTGTCAAGTATCCCTCCGAGCATATTATTTAAGTTTCGCCTGGTTGATCAGCCGGGCCTCGGCTTAATCCGACGCGGAGAGACAGTCGAGCGTATCCGAGTACTTAGCAGAACCAACGAATGGCTTTCTCTCTCCCTCTCTCTCTCTCTCTCTCTTATTCTACTTCTTCTTCTTGTTCGTCTCTCATCGGTGCTGCATTGTTAACTCCAAGTTGTTAACTACGTTTCCAGTCGAGTCCAGGATGGGAGAGGAACGAGGAAACGAGGCGGCGTTTCTTCCGCTTCTCCATCCTTCTTCGACTTACGTCTACCTCCTGCACTTCATTTTCCCTTCTCCTCTCGAGGATGTCTCGTCCACCGCCCCATCGCCCTTTAGCGCGAGAGTCTTCCATCTTGCGTTTCATCTTCCCGCTACTCTCTCTCTCTCTTTTACTATTTTTATTATTTAGGTCTAAGTGTAATAGACTTTACTGCTATATCAGCTGCAGTCTACCGGGCTTATTTATTATTTCTAACATACAGTTTTTCCACTCGAAACGGCCGCGTTGATTTATCTCGTGCAATTTTCAAAGTAAACCAAGAGATTTTTTGAATTTCGAAACTTTCGCGCGGTGCATATTCATTCAATTTTTTACGCTCGCGATTCAACTGATAAATAAAAATCGGAATACTTTTTAAACGATACCCAATCGGCATGGGTGCAATGGGGAAAAAAAACCGCGTCAGATGGAAATTAAGGAGCGAATACATTTGGTAAATGAGCATGTCAGCGAGACAGTGAAAGGAAAACAAGAGGAAACGGTCAGGCATGCATCATTGTCACCGCTACAAGGCGAAAAGTTGCAACGACTTTTTACTTCGGATATACAAAAGTGTACTAAAGCGACACGCGCCAGAAAAAGTTTGCAGATAAGTGGATAAAGCCGTGGGGGCTGCACCGGGCCCGAATCTCCCCCCCTCTTCGGCTGCAGAAAGACAATAAGAGAAATCCAGGGATGTATGAAAGTGAGGAACGCTCTCGGAGCAAACCGACGAGAAAACAAAATAGATTCGAGGGGGGGGGGAGGGCCAAGAGAGCGAAACAAAGGAGAGAGAAGGCGAAAGAGGCGCTGCGGAGATATCCACAGATGAAGAAGGAGAGGCGTGTATAAGGGAAAAGAAAAAGATTGTGCATGTTTTATGCAAGCGGCCCCCGATGAAAATCCAATCAAGAAAAACTCCGCGCGCAAAACCGGGACAATCTAAGAGGCAGAAAAAGAAGTAAGAGAGAGAGAGAGAGACTTGACGGAATTGGGCGGGGGGGCTGTCTGCGGGCGGCTCGACGACGTCGCGAAGGAAAAGGGATTGAAATATATTCTTTGCCAGAGGCACCGCCAGGCGCGCGCCTCGATATACTGCACCACTTGGAAATTTCTCTGTCCTCGGGAAAGATTCCGCTCTCTCTTCTCTCTCTCCTCCTGCTCCTCCCGCCTCCTCTTTCTTTTCTACTCTTTCGATCGCTCGCAAACTTGCCAATAAGATGTACATGTTGATGCGAGATAGCCGAGGAGCGCCTGAAAAAATAGACTCCACGCGTAAACTGGATCGGGGCGCTGATGGAGTGACGGATGTAAATAGTCGCTGGAAAACCTGCTAAGGGAAGCCGGGGAAAGTGCAATATTTTAGTAGAAATAGAATAGACGGATTTTTTTATTAATTTTTAATATTTTTAATCCAGTTACAACCGTCGTTGACGCTGAAGTTTCTTCAACGCTTTAGTAGAATTAATTGAAACGCAAAGATCAACAAACCTGTTGGAAAAGCAGATAATTGTCTTGATTTTCTGCTATATAAAATACAAGTTTTAATTAAAGCTTTTAATGCTTAATTAAAATCTATACAAGATTTGCTTTTATTGTTACTAAACCTGTGACCTACTTAAGAAGAAACTTGCTTCCAATAATACTGAAGTATCCTTATTCTAAAATAAGGGATAAAAGAAGCGAACTTTTGTAATTAAGCACTCCAATAAAAATAATAAACACCGCGGCCAACAAAGTGTAAAATAAACAAAAGGGAAAAGAAGCTCCCGCGAAAGCTCGCAAAAAAAAGTCGAAAGGAGCTAAAGCTGTAAAGAAAAAGCGCAGCGAGAAAAGCCGCGAAGTTCGAGTGTCCTAATGAGAAAATTAGAGAAATCCGAGCGAAGGAAGAGAGAGAGAGTGAAAGGACGTGCGGGGAAAGCGAGAGAGGAAGCAAGAAAGAGATGCGGCAGCCTGGAAGGAAAGTAGCTCGAAAGCCAAATGAACGAGATGCGCCTTTAAGTTTTGTAGTTTGCGCTTCTGCGTGAGGAGAGGAGAGGCTCTGTCTCGCTCTATCCTTCCTTCCTCCCCATCGTCGATCGTCATGCAGATTTTTCCGACTAACTTTGCGAAAAGTAGATGAGAGAAAATGGCCGGCCGCAGGGCGAAGAAAAAGATTCGCTGTGGATTCTGTAATGATAGACTCGAGAGGCGAGCTAAAAAAAAAAAAAAAAACTGCCGCGAGAGTAACCGAAGAATACGCGATTCCTTTGCTGCACTTTTGTTTTCTTTAGTCTTCCCCGCGTTGCTGATTCATTCGCGCTTCTTCCGCTCATTTTTTAACGCAAAAAGCCGAGATTACGATGAAAAGTTTCGCCACTCGCGAAAGCAGAGAATCTCCCGCCCGGAAAAAGGAACGAGAGCCGCGGACTTTTAAAGAGAACACTAATAAACCTCCTCTGCCGCCGTTTAAATCGCGTGTAATGCACGTCCTTGTTATTCGCCGAGAACAATACAAGATTAAATTAGACGAGGGGCTGCCGCCTTGTTCAACGGATTCGGAAAAAGGCGTTCGTTTAGTCGGCGGCAAGCACTAATTCTGCATAAACAGGACTGAGCATACAGTTGCGCACGCTTCACTATTCAAACTGAATAGAATATCTCAGCCCTCATAGCAAATACCCACACCTAGGCGCGCATGACTAAAGCATTAGTATGCATGTATGTAACGTTCTCCTCTGACGTATATTCAATAAATCTTGTAGTCTGTTTTTAAGAAAAACTGCTCGTTCGTTCTGATTAATGAAAATAAGGAATGGCCTAAGTCATGTACAAAAGGCCAACCCTTAGGGGAAAAATTTAGAAGAAGAAGAAGAAGAAAATAAGGAATTTTAAAAAATTCTCTAATATAGAGTTAAGCGATAGGATTGATAATCAATATGTAGCTTACCGATAGTTATAGTCAGAGCTTCGAATACTTTCAATTTTCCAAACTTTTTAAATTCCCGCAAAAAATACGAGCCCTATAATTTCTAATCAAAAGGAAAATAAAATAGGATTGAATTTAAAAATGCACAAACCCCCGAAAGGGTGAAGCAACAAATTTCACCGCCGCAGCAGACCCAAAAATGATCTTTCACAATCGCAGCTCCCCGCAATTCATTTGAAAGAAACAATTTTCACTCTCCCGCTTCGCCTCCGCCGCGTTGTATCCAGCTAATTCGGCATTTTCACGGCTCGAACTTTCGCGCCGCTTCTTAAGCTGCGCTCGGCGCGCGAGAGGCATTTCTCTTAATGTCCCCTTTCTCTGCCCCCCACCGCTCCGGCCGAGATTAACACGTAGCCCGTTTGCGCCCGCCGCGGAAAAATGCACGCGAGAGACTTCGGCCGATGACGCCGCCGGCGAACGAAGCGGCGTCCGGGGGTGGGATGATAAGCCGAGACAACGACTGCACCTACTTTCCTACTTGTCTGTGCGTACTTGCGCTCTTTAGCCGCAAGTCTTAACGTAATTAAAAGCCTTTTGCTTTGGGAACTGGATGAAACGATCTCTTTTCTTGCTTTTTGGATTGCCGAGATTTTTGGTGGAGTGACCTTGGGATTTGGATTTTACGAACGGAGATAATTAATCTTTGGAGAGCCAGCAGTTTAACGTCAAAATTAGCACTTCTTTTAATGAACTTTCAAAAAGTTTATTTAACCCTTAGAGAGACGGTATTTCTCTCTTGAAAATTAATATTTTTTGTTTATATAAATTATATAATTATATATAAATTATCTGCTGTTCTATATTTTGGCAGGTCGATGATGCTCTTAAGGTGAAAGATATTTTATTGATATAAATTAATTATTTAGATTATTTATTTGCTAATGTTCGATGCCGGTATTTCTCGGTTCGTCCGAGTCAATATGTGGAATATTAATATACGCCAAGTGAAAACTGAATGTTCATACTCTGTAATTTATATTCATTTATTATTCATTCGTGTTTAAAACATTTTAGTTTAATCTCTATAATGGAATAAATAATCTCAAACGAATTAAAAATTTGACTCTACTCTCTTCTGTAATTTCAACTTTGATATTAAACATTTTTCTTTCTTCCTCAAATGTCCTATAAATGTTTGATCTCTTCAAACGTCACTATCGTTTTCCTGAAAATGAAAATAATAAAAGTCAAAGGCAATCCAATTTACGTACTTTCATAAAGATTCACAAAGTAATTATTCAGCTTCTTCTGCTTATTCAGCATTTTTTTAGACAAATTGGGTTGAGAAGTAATTACTTGATTTAAGTGCAAATAATTACTAAACCGTTAAAAGTGACGTCATATTAATTATTTTAAATTCTCGTCCGAGCTAGAATTTCTGTTAATCTTTCGAGTCTTCATAAGTATTCAAAAGCAAAATGTAATTAATTACAACCCTGAACATTTAGGAGATCATTTTGATTTATTCAAAATGTAATGTCCGTATTACATTCATCCAAATAAAATTTAATTTAATTTAATCAAGTTAAAATTAATGCTACATAAAAGTATTACTACCTGGCTAAACGATTTATAGATCTGTGCAATAGCTTATAATGCAATAATAATAATTGTGCATTCTTCTGTTTTAATTATACATTCCATTTCACGAGTCGAAAGTTACGCTTCCAAATCGAATCGGCATCATTTTCGCATTCGCAACTTCGCCTGTAAAGACCCCACACACCCAATAACAGTCAAATACATTAACGACGAAAGTTTAACCGTCCAACTTCCCAGATTGTTTTTCCCCCGAAATGCCGTTCGAAAATAAAACACTTAAAACAAAAGAAAAAAAAAAAAAAAAAAGAAATTGGAAAGCAGCTCATACAAACGTACCTTCATCAGCCGGGAACCCATCACACTTGCTCGCAGCTAATAAAACTTGGCAATTCTCCTCCGCGCGGGAGGCGGAAAAAAAGTGCAAAATCACCGAGGCATTTCGATTTTCCCGCAGTCTCAACAGCTACTTCTCTTTGCTTTCCCTCGATTTCGCATCCGGCTTGTTCGAAAACTTTTGCCACTCAGCTCTTGCAGTTCTCGCGCGCCATCGAACTCTCTCCCTCTCTCTCTCTCTCTCTCTCTCTCTCTCTCTCTCTCTCTCTCTCGCCCGGGTGTAAATGAAAATCCCCGAAAAAACAGGCCGCTTTGCTCCGCTTTTCCGTTTCTCATCGGCGTCTGGCGAGGAACGGCTCCGTCGTTAAACTCGATTTTGCTGTCGCGCTTCGACGGAGAGGAACACAAGTGGAAAGATTGCCAGAAGAATGTCGGGAGTTTTATTCGGTGTGAGGGCTGGGTAATCGGATGATTGATAAGAATCGCGAGATGTCGTTAGGATCAGAAATGGCTGCGAGGGAAACGGTATTTTACGCGTCGTGACTTTTGCTGCGTAGTTACTCCGGTGCACTGAGAGATTACCAAGAAAAGAAAAATGAAAAATTCTTTTTAGAAGGACATCTTTATTAGTTTTCTTAAGGGGGTCTTACACCTAGAAATGTGACTTTTTAAAATAACCAGAAAAAAACTAAATTAAATTAATAATATATTCATAGAATGTTTTTACAATAATATATTAAACAACTCTTTGATACCAAAATATTCAGATTTAAACATTTTTGCTCTGCCGTAGCCTACAGTTTTCAAAAATTGATGAATTTTCATTCAGCGGAGCTTGAAATTTTGGTATTTTATACCATTTTGGACTGAAGAATTGTACGTATGCATTTTTTTTATTTAGTACTTTCAAATTCAATAAATTGAAAAAAATTGCTTAATTAATGAATCTTTTAAGTTAATTGAATCTTGAAAATATTAAATAAAAAAAACTGCATACGTTTAACTCCTCAGTCCAATTCTCAGTCCATCAATTTTTAGAAACTGCAGGCTAGGGCAGAGCAAAAATGTTTAAATCTGAATATTTTGGTATTGAAAAGTCTTAAAGAGCTCCGGCTTGGATTATTTGGTCAACAATTGAATATATTATTGTAAAAACATTGTATGAATATATTATTAATTTAATTTAGTTTTTTTTTGTTATTTTAAAAAGTCAGATTTTTAGGTATAAGACCCCCTTAAAAGATAAAACTAATCTTTGCGATTATCTTGAAATATTTGAATCAATTCCCATCAGTTTTATATCATTTAATTCCCAAAGAACTCAAGAACAGCAATTCCGACGAGTTTTACATTCGGCGAGATACCACAGCAATCAGGTATGCATTATGGCAATAAAAACGTTACATCACCCGGAGGCTCTGATTTAAATTAACCGTCTCATAAAGCAGAGGGAGAAAGCATATACGATCGAGCCGAGCAATATCCCTCGGAGTAAGGAGGTAACTCCTTTAATGCAGAGCAGCGCTTCCACCTCCATCTCATGAAAAATCCATCCTCTTAAAATCGCCTGGAACGAGGAATAAAGGAGGACAGAAAGAGAGAGAGAGAGAGAGAGAGAGAGAGAAGAAAGCAAAACCCTCGGCTCAGCCGTCGGGGCAGTACATCGGCAAAAGTAATCTCTCCGCGGCCTGCCTTTATCGCCCCCTCTCCAAGCGCGGTCTCGGCTTCGACAAAGGATCAATTGTGTTTAGCGGACAGTCGGCCGCCGCCGATGGTATATAGTTTCCGGCGTTTTTGCGCGCGCTCGGCCTCCTCGTTCTGTCATTGTTAAGCCTCGCGAACGAGCCGAAGAAGCGAAGATGGAAAATTATTCGCTCGATGGGGAAAAGATTACGGAGACAGTCAAAGGCCCCCGAGATCGGCGGGGAAGGGCGCGCGAGAGAGAGAGAGAGAGAGAGAGAGAGGGAGGGAGGTCGGGAGGGGAGTAGAAAAAGAAACGGAAGAAAAATTGCTGGATAAATTCGTGTTTACCTTGTCAGACAGCAGCCCCTTGAGAAAAACGATCCTTCCGTCTTCTCCTGCCGCGGCAGCTGTACACCTACCAAACGACCTGCTCCTCCCGCGACTGCTTCCCCCTTTCCCCCCCGAGTTCGGGAGGTGCTTCATTCGCCGAACTTATGCGGAATACGCGGCCGACGTGACGCGAGTGCGGGAAAAGCCGCTAAAAGCTCTCGCGTTCGCTCTCTCTCTCTCTCTCTCTCTCTCTCTCGGCGTCCTTGATATTTTGAGCGGAAGATGCAACGCGCGGCGGCGACAGAGTGTGTATACGTATAGCCGAGCAAACGGTGATGGACGGCTCGGCGATGGACCGATGACGCTCTCTCTCTCTCTTTCTCCCGCGCGGCGAAACTGCGGGCGAGCCCCGCGAGACGAGAGTTTCCAGCCGCTTATGGCTTCGCAAAAAATTAGATGCCGCGCTCGAACGGAACTTACCCGTCGGGCTTGTAAACGAGTTCCTGGAGTGGCTGCCGAGGCCGAACTACTTTTGCGATATTTGATTTTAAGTCTGGAACTTTCCTTAATGAGGAAGCGAAATTTTTATTTTTGACGTATTGCTCGGGCGTTCTTCTTTTTCAGCTCTGTTTTACGATAAGTGAAATGTGCAGCTCAAAGGTTTTGATTCGCAAAAGATTGGAAGCGAATCAAATTAAAAATCGAAATATTATCGTCGACTAGACCTAAGTTGTATTTGAATTAGTAAAAAGTAACAATTAACACGTGTATCGTAAGTTTCTACATTTAAATCTTACGACACAAAACTGCGATACCAGTAAATACGAAAATTTCACGAGTTAAAAATCTATTTAATTTCAGTTTGCGACAGCCCGCCCAGTTTACGCAGCTTTCCCCGCGTCTCATATTCGCGTAAACCCCCAAAAAGCATCACACCTAGCGGCACTAACTGGCGAAAGCACAAAAGCATTCATTTTAAGGTATAAAGTAACTACGCAATGCGACAGTCAAGTTTAAATTCCTGATAAGAAGAAAGGTAAAACACTGGCAGAGTTGGATAACTGTCGCATAAAATGAGTCAAAACTGGATATTGTATATCATTCAAGGAAATTAAACAAAACGGAAAATCGATTAAACAATTTAATAACGCTGATACGCTTACTTTGCATAAACGAAAAAAATAACGCAAACGCGTCAATCTCTCGGAACAAATTTCCTCCTCGGAGCAGCCCAATGAAAATTCTGAAACTCGAAGAATCGCTATAAAAAAAAATGAAGCCAAGGACTACTCGAGCAAAAGAAAGGTTCCGCTTAGTCGCCTAAACGGGCGGTAAGAGGAGAAGCGTGTCGGCGAAGAAGATGCACGTACCGTATTAAGGCCGCGGCCAGTGTCGGCGCCTCCAGCTGCATGCGCAGCATCCTCCGAGTCCAGGGATATATGAAATTAAATTAAATTACCTGCGCGCTCTCGTCCCGTTGTACTGCAGCGAACTCGCTCCCCCTCTGTTTCTCTCTCTCTCTCTCTCTCTCTCTCTCTCTCTTTGTAATTCTTACACGACTTCTCTCTTATCTACTTTGTGCTTGTATCAGCGCCGCTGCCGGCACTATTCCGCCGCCGCCGCTCACGTATCGAGCACCTTGATAAGTTTTTCGGGTTTGACATTGGACGTTAAATTCTAGTGCTGTTGCAAAGTTTTTTTTATGAATGCAATTTTTGCGAGGCGCGTATAATATAATCAAGAGCAATGGTACTTGGATTGTTATTTTTTACGTGTTTCTGTAGGTTGTATTGATGACAATGGTTTCAGCTTGATCCTCGTTCGTTTGGAATTGCGTCACTGTAAAATAAAAATAATATGACTTTTATTTTTAAAAAATTACCACGACACCGAATGAGTTAATAATAAATTATTAATACTATAATCAAATTTCAGAACAATTAATATGAACTTCAAATAGTCAGCGTGCAAGTTTGCATTGAAGTAAACGTGCGCAGTCTAGTGGTAGAGGAGCATACAAACTCGCGGTAAACTCAGAACACACCGGAGGAATACTGTCTATAATCCGAACTTTGACAAAACTTTATATACTATTCTTCGTCTAACTGTTCTTCTGCGACGTTCCTCGCGGCATAAATTATTTAATAAAATAAGAATCACCCCTAAATAATTAACCGTAGAACACCGCTCAACTTCCAACTGCTTCGACTTCCGAACGAGCCAGATCCCCGACTACTTTATCTCGCTCTAATTAATACGGCATCAAACAATCTTCCCGCCGACTATAAGTCATGAATAACTAATCTCCTCGAGAAATTAGTGCGGGCGCTATTAACAAGAGACGAAATAAACGAGCGGAATATTAAAAGCAAGCCGCGCGCGGCGGCGATGTATACGTAATACTCATCTTCTTCAATCTTCCCGCATAATCCGCCGATACTTAGTGCACAAACTTTCTCCCGGTACACACAAACGCACTCGGCGGCAAACGTGACTGGCCTCCCGAGAAATTTGCCGCGACGCGGAGAGGAGGAAGGCGGAGCGGGGTGGGAGAGCTCATCACGTCGTGCTTCCTTGCATCTACTTACTTCCCCGCACACTTTCCGGGCGACCGACCGACGGTTAGGCGCTGCCGGAGGATTCATTTCGCGGCAAGGACGCGACGTCTGTATTATAAGGGAGAGCGCGCGCGCCTCTTTTCGTAATTGCGGCGCCGGAGGCGAGCCGAGAGAGGAAAAAAATTCTCTCCGCCGCCCGGAATCGATTCGACGACGCGGCCCGATTTGCCGCTCTGATAATAATCCACGGGAGGCGCGGAGAAATGAGGGGACTCCAGGGCTGCTCAGCGATATTCAGGACGAAACTTTACTGGTTCCTCCGCTGGTGTGGGTTTTACTTATTTATTCTTTTCGGTAAGCGTCGTTGTATTTTCGGTACGAGGATTGACGTCTCTTGCGAGTTTCAGAGCTCTAAATAAACCTTCACTTTACCTTTGGTTTTCGATGGAATAAAAATTGCATCAAAATTCAGAAAAAGGTTTTCAGTTATCGATAATCCTTCATGCAGAGAAGTTACATTGTTATCAAAATTTATTTCAAAAACAAGAATCGGCGAGGAGAAAAATTTGAAGGAAAAATTAGTGCGCGAGAATTGACACGTTTTTGACACCTCTCTTAGCTCGGAGGCAGAAAACGCTTCCTCTCGGAAAGGGGACGCGGCGGATGTGTGCGGCGCTTCGCGCGCGTTACCGGGAAATACGCCGAGAAAAGTTGCCTCTCTCCCGAGAAAAGGCGGGAAGGGAGGAGAAAGTTGATCCGCCGTAACGAGACGTCGTTGAGTAATAGCTGGGTGAGTATGGCGAATTAAGAGGGATGACTCGTCGCCGAAGGAAGAAGCGCCGGAGAACGAGGGAAAGTAGAGGGCTCGGGCGAGGACGTCGTATAAAGGAAGATTTTCAAATATTTGAGATGTGGTTTCACGCCGGTAAACATAATCTTCTGGAAATTTCAATTCTGGATGTATATCCCTCCGGTGGAGGCGAAAGGAAGAGAGAGAGAGAGAGAGAGAGAGAGAGAGAGAGAGAGAAATTTCGGAATTATTTGAAATGAAATTCCAGACTCGACCGAGGTAAACCTTATTCCGCTCCGAAATGAATGCACGAAAATGAATCTTTTAAGAATTTTTTTCGGATTTACAAACAAACCTTCTAAATCTTCCTTTATTAATATTTTTATGATGAGTAATAATTCTTAACGAGTTTTGGAAGTAAATTGAGTGAATATGAGTAATTAAATCTTTAAAATTAATGAAAACATTTATAAAACAAAAAATATTATTAGTTCCAAAGAATTTACCAAAATAATATTAAACAAAGATTTTTCGAACGTGATTTAAGGTTCTCGCGAATTTCAATAATTAACCTCAATTGAACTTTTTCTAGTTCTTTTTAATTTCGTGGATTTTCACCTCCCGCACTCTTGTCCAGTTCAATAGTCAAAATGCTGGTCAATATCCAGAGGCACTTACAGAACGTCGCGCGTGGCTTCGATATGCGGCACGCGCGTCCGATTGCTTGTCGGAAACGAGGACAAGCGAGAAGTGTAAGGGGAAATGAGATCTTTGCAGAGGAGGACGCCAGATTTCGCTGACTTCTTTGCTTTCGTTTATCAGATTTAGTTTTATACCACTTTTAGGTTAATTGCAATATAAATTGGTCTTGGATTTCCAAGTAAGCCGAAGAAAAATGTCTATTGAATTTTAATAAATAAAATGCTTTCGCATCAAAGAACAATAAAAAGACGGCACAGGCAAAGATTACCGCACCACGGAATTGTGGCAGAAAACGAATTGAAATTAGCGGACGTTGGCTGGTCGCTAAACATTTCAAGATATTACTTTCTGGCAATCGACTCTAAAACGCGAGGGCACGGAAAAAGAGATCAGTCGAGCTCTCCGCATAAGCAACTTTTGCGCCGGTTCGTGACATGCACAGAGTGTACTAGTTTCAAGGATTTCCATCGCTCGTCCAATTTCTCGAAAGCCGATTCTTGTATATCTATTTATCGCTTTCGCTTCGTCGCACGCTTATTTTTCTTCATCGGCGATGTTTCGGGAGTTTGACTAAATTTTGATAATGAAATAGTTTAGTTTTTTTGTCAGATTTTTAATCGATATTCGGGTGGTAAAAGTTTGCAACTTTTATTAAAAAATATAACAATCCGTAGAGTATTTTGTCACATCAAGTGTGACAATGCAACAGTATCAATGAAAAAGAGGATATTCGATTTTTAAACTATTTATTTTTGTTTTCATTATTCACTTACGTTACGTACTGACTTCAACAAAAATGAATAATTAAAATTTTTAAATCTCAAAGAAGACGTAGAAGTCGAACAAATTTCGTTCGATACAGTTCAATATTAAAGCTATATAAATTTCAATTTAAAGTTTCAGTCATTAATAGAATATTGATATTGGGTAATGAAATAGTAAGTGAATGAGTAAACTGGATCTATAAATAAGATATTATCAAAACTTTGATCATTGCGACAAACTTCAATTATTTCCTTCGCTACGCTCTCTTATTATAGGAAGAAAGATTTAGGTCAAAAACAATATTCCTAAAGAAAAGAAAACGAGAAGAGAAAAAAAAAAGTATTTAAGAAGAAAAGCGAATGAGCTGATGAAACAAGGAAGTTCTGAGTGGGAAACGAGAGAAAAGGCTCGGCAAGAAAGGGAAAGAGGTTAAAAAGTTTTTGGCATTTGTATCGCGGTCTATTTTGCTAGTTTGGCGTGTTTGCCGAGTAAACAGTATAGCCGGAAAACGAATAGGCTGCATTTTAACAATGCGAGATTCGGTCGCTTTCGTCTTGTTACTATTTAAAGTTCAAGTAGAAAAAGTTTAGCTTTAAAAGGCAGTTGGCCGTGCCATAATTTTCTTTGCGACGACTTTTCTCTCTTGGATACGGTCAGTAAATATTTGTAATATTAATGAAAATACACCTTTAACGAACCAAATAAAAATTAAAAATAAACTCTTTCGACACAAATCGTAAGAATTACGACCGACTATATAACTACCCGCAATTCCAGTTATAAGAAAAAAAAAAATCTTAGCTTCGAAATTATCTCTCGAGCTACCTCCGAAAAAAAAACATTAATTAGAACTCAAGTTTGAAGTAATGTAAATCGAAGACTCTTTTCGCGCAGCGGAAGCGAGAAAAGTCAAAGCAACATTGCATTTCTATTATCTCTCCGATTCGCCCGAATAAACCTTTAATTAAAACTAAAAAGACGCAGCAGACAAATAGAGCGGAAAAATTATTATTCAGCTCGCGCTCACTCGAGCAAACACGCGATTTATTTATTATACTCGCTCGATGCGTCGTCGCAAAGTCCTTCGATTTCAAAAGCCTCCTCGGAAGCCCCCGAAAACGTGCATTTTTAAAACCAGTCCCCCAAGTCCACCGCGGCGCTAAATTCTTCAGCGAAGAATCGGGAAAAAGCAGCCGCGCAGCTCCGCTCGGCGCGACCCATAAATGTTTGAAAGCCCCGCTGCGGTGTTCCGAGAGGGCAGAGCGCGCATCTCCGTAGTCGAAGGAGGGCCCGAGGAATGCGGGAAACTAGATCAGTCCTCGGCCTCGCTGCGACAAGAGGCATGACAGATGACACGCAGCAGCTCGGTTGCCCCCCCGTCCATATCCGCAGCCTCGCTGCACGCGTGATTGGCTCTGCGTCCCGGGTAGCCTCTTGGCCTCTCTCCTTCATTGCGCGCATTGTGTGTCGTCGGCGCGTGTATTGAATCGGTCGCCGCCGCCCACTCCCCCCCCCGGTGGCAGAGCGATTGCCGCAGCAGCTCGGCCAGACAGTCGCTAATCAGGATCAGGCGAGGAGAGCCACGCAAGCAGAGGCCAGCAGGAGCCCCCGAATGCCTGGTTATCTTCTTCGAGCCTCGCCTCGTTGCGTCCTCGCTCGCGCTTACGTAAGTGGCTATTCGTGTTTGCGAGCGGCCAGGAGAGAGAGAGAGAGAGAGAGCCGATCGGGCGGAACTAAGTTTGCGGCGTTGGCAATCGATACGCGCTCTCGCTGCTCTTCATTTCGGTATATCTAAACGGCCTCTTGAGTTTTATGCTGTTAATGTCGCTGCAGCTCGGCGAGAGGAGAGGACGTCGTTGCGAGGAAGAGCTCGGGGAATCTTGGGAGCGCGCGCGAGAGGAAAATTTCAGACTGCCGAGCTATACCCGTTTTCTTTGATAAACCGGTATAGTGGCACTTAACGTTACGCTTAAATTAATTGTCGTTTAGCTTCTTACTTGTCGTGTCTGCATCGTGCGCGGAATGAAAATGGCTAAAGTATCAAGTACTAAAAGTATTTAGAAACTATTACAGAATTGAAGCTCGAACGCAGCCTCAGATCAGTTCTCGAACCGCGATATTAATCAAACAGTCGCCTCTCGTTAAAAACAGCGCTAAATCGCCCGTAATCGCGCTATAAAACACCATTCCCACCTCCCGCGTAAAGGTGCACAATCCCCCGAAGAAGCTGCAGCGGAGGGGCCGCGCGCAGAGCGGCAGTAAACAAT
This sequence comes from Ormyrus pomaceus, assembly GCA_900474385.1. Classification (NCBI taxonomy): domain Eukaryota; kingdom Metazoa; phylum Arthropoda; class Insecta; order Hymenoptera; family Ormyridae; genus Ormyrus; species Ormyrus pomaceus. The sequence goes on along the minus strand of UCOM01002884.1, from coordinate 92 downwards.
TTCCCCGTTCAGAATCGCGTTGAAATTTCTGCTACTCCAATATGTATGCATAAAGCCTTGTCAAATAAATTCAGACGCGACCGTTTCCAGGG